>LR750302.1:18433-257323 GCA_902729485.2 Mus minutoides | reverse complement strand
TCCAGAGGATCGGACACCCCTTTCTGACCTCTCTCAGCACCAGGCACATGCAAACTATACATACATGCAGGCAGGCAGGCAGGAAGTCACCCATGCATAAAAAGATAAAAATAAGTCATTGGGTTTTCTGGGAAACTATTTTGCTTACTATATGTAGAATCTGCACCACCAAGGAGGAAAGCGGAACTTGAGAAGCAACAGAACAGATTTTAGATGACATCATCAGCCAGCTCCAGACATTTCTAAAATATCACGTCCCCTGGGCTATTCAGTTCAAGAACAAATACTGTATGTTCCTACTAAGTTAGCTTGAGTTAAAGTCCTTTCCTCTTAAATAAGAAACATTCCTAATAAATATATGCGTCATCATTAGGATAATGAAGACTATGCAGGGACACAAAGAAAATTGTGGGGGAAGCAAGCGGTGGGTGTTGGTACACTAAAGGACACTTGTAGTGAGTGACACACAATGCAGGCTCATGACAATCAACAGACTTAGCTTTTCAAAGTATTTGTTCACCCAGAGGGAGTGTGACATTTAAAAACAAGGGAGTTCTTTTGCTATAGAGCCCATACTGTAGTTATGACATGGAAACAACAGTTTTCAGATCTGCTGACTAAGGCTGCTGGACTTTTCTGTGTGAGGAAGGCTCTTGAAGGAAACCCAACTGTCTCCCAAGCATTGGGAACCAAAGTGGAATGAATCTAATGGCAAATCTCTTCACCCTCCTCCTCTGTGGGAAACCACAGAGGGATGAGCTAACTGCTGGCTGAGCATATCATATCACAATCTGTGATTTATTTTAGGATGGGACCTTGTTTGTAGGTTCCATTCATTGTCAGCCCCAAAGAGACAAAAGTAAAAGTACCAGGAACTTAAGAAGGACAGGGACTTCTGTCTGTCTTCAAACAGAGCTGGGTCTCTCCCAACTCTCTGCTCTGCCTTCCTTAGAGCTTTGGGTTGGTTTCTTGATCTCCAGTTTTCATTCTTCTTCTCTATGAAGCTGGTGGATGCATTCTAGCCAAGACTGTAGCCCTCCCTGCACAGAAACATCCCCCAAATCATAGGGAACTCTGTGACCTAAACTTAGTCAGCGTGGCTACCCGAACGATTTTGAGTCAAAAATACTCTTTCAATGATGCCCAACTAAGGATTAGAAATCATACTATTAAGAAAAAGTGCAGGATTTGGGAAACCAAGTAGAAGCCACTTCATGCCAAGACCTGGGACAATAGGCAGGGACCAGAATGAAAGATACTGAAGTTTTCAAGACTGAAAATATCACTGCTTTCTAAAATAGATTCATCTTAACAGAACCTGGGGAAATGCATTTGATGACAATTTGATCACTGAAAAGAGTTGTGTTCCAGCTCTCTCTCCTTTGTCTTTCATAAAAATCCAAGTTACCCAAATATACTCTCAAGAGCAGTGGTTCTCGACCTTCCTAATTCCATGACCCTTTAATACAGTTCCTTATGTTGTGTTGACCTCCCCACATAAAATTATTTCATTGCTACTTCATAACTGTAATTTTGCTACAGTTACAAATCCTAGTACAAATACCTGATATGCAACCCCAAGGGGGGAATGTGGTCATGGCCCACAGGTTGAGAACCTCTACTCTGGATGTCTTCATATCCCATAGCTTTTGAATCATTCATTGTATTTGTTAGGCTGCCCATGCAGTTGCTAATAACATCTATAAGTCAAGAATTGAATGGTAAAAGTGAAACATGAATATAGTACTTTTCCTCTTTTTTTTTTTTTTTTTTCGAGACAGGGTTTCTCTGTATAGCCCCTGCTGTCCTGGAACTCACTTTGTAGACCAGGCTGGCCTCGAACTCAGAAATCCGCCTGCCTCTGCCTCCCGAGTGCTAGGATTAAAGGCGTGCGCCACCACGCCCGGCTTTTTCCTCTTGGTATGCATCTTTTCAAGTATGTTTTCTGAAAACTGCAAACAAAACAACCATAACTCTTGGACTACAGAATTGCACTTAGCGGAATCGTGTGGATGGCGGTAAGACCAGCCATTATGGTAAGACCAGCTCATTACGGAGGAGGCTGCACCCACAATGCTCCTTCTCAGCTCTTCACGTCTGTGAGTGCTCACCTCCGTTCTCCCTCCTTGCTGCCTTATGAAAGGCGATTCCCGACAGGAGCATGCTCTCAGCCCCAGGAATTATTCATGGGTTTTAGTACAGTGCTCTGTGATAGTTTTGGTGGTTTGTAAGTAGGTGGGTTTCTTTTGGAGACAAGAAAGGTTAGAATCCCCCCTGAGGTTCAGAGGTGGAGAGACTGTAAGAGCCAGAGGTCTGGAAAGACAGGAGTGAAAGAGGGTCTCCTGGCCATGAGAGGACCACAGTACTCATGAGCCCACTGCAGCTGGGATGCCTGCATAAGATCAAGCCAGTCAACCGTCTAACACTGTTACCATTCCAGCTTTTCTAAATCACAGAGGCTTATATTTATTTACAATTCGGCCTTAGCTTAGGCTTGTTCCTCATCTAGCTTGTAACTCAACTATCCTGTTTATAATAATCTATCCTGCCTTGTGACTGGTTATCTCTCCTCAGGTTCATAGGTCCAAGTTCCTCCATACCTCTCTCCCACATGTCTCTCTTTTCTAGAAAATCTCTCTCTCTCTCTCTCTCTCTCTCTCTCTCTCTCTCTCTCTCTCTCTCTCTCTCCCCCCCTCTCTCTCTCTCTCTCCCCTAGATGTCCCACCTTATTATCCTGCCTTTTGCTATAGGACATAGGATTTTTATTTTAACCAATCAGAAGGTACCTCAGGCAGGCAAGGAGGGACAGAGACACATCTTCATTCGGTGTACAAAAACACCACTCCAGCATAGCACAGAATAGGAAGGGATGCACGAGCCCCTTTCCCAAAAGGAGGAACAGTGGACAGTTGACAGCTTGTGGGGGGGGGGCAACAGAGGTAGTCAGTTGTCCTTAAGGGTGTGCTCCTTGTAGGGTGAATATACTCCAAGGGTGACTCCACATCCAGAAGTTTATGAACATGAGAAATTGTAGCAGGTAGCTTATTTTTCTTTAACACCAAGTTTTGGGGAAACTGGGGAATGGGAGTGGATCTTTGAGGAGTTGAGGGTGAATATGATCAAAATACATTGTATGAACTTTTCAAAAATAAACAAAATATATTTTAAAAGAGCATTAGAGCTTATAGAGACCTTCAGTCCAGATGTCATCATGCTTTATTCTTTGAAGTACTCATATGCAAAGCACATAGCAAAAAATAGATTTTTAAAATACGAACCACATAAAATACCCAGCAGTTGACCATTTTTCCAATGAACTGACAATTTCACATGACAAGAAAGAAACCAAATAATAATATATCCAGGGTCAGAAATATGATAAACCAACTTAAGACTAGATGTGGCAAAGAATCCTGAGTCGGCAGAGAGCCGAGGTATTCTCTCTCGAAGGCTGAGACGGTGGCAGGCAGGGATTTAGCTCCTGTGGTATAGTCAGGCACTTGGTCTCACAGATTGAACTAATGAAGCTTCCTGAGTCTGAGAATGCCAGATTCCTCCCAGTGGCAAATGGCAAGTGACAGGATAGAAAGTCACAGACCCAGTGGTTGGCCCAGCAAATCCACATATTACCAATATCACATCAGAACAAGAAAACTATACTGCCCTTGTGGCCAAACCTGGGAACGATATAATTACACACATAAAGCCACGACTCAACGAAGGCTGGTGGTAGAAGGGTAAGGAAAATAATTTCAAGATGGATTGAAAACCCTAACTCTAAAGCACAGAGACTCTGCTGCCATAATAGCCAACTGCTGAGTCTTGAACATGATTTTATTCTAGAGGGGACGAACTTTTAATCAGACTGTGACAAAAAACTTTAAGCCTTGCTTTCTGATGAGAGATAAATTAGAAAATAGCAAAAACTAATTAGGGATTTTCAAAAATTAAAAACAGTCATTGAAATAAAATGCAGTAAACACAATTTAATCAAGACGGACAGGAAATAAGGGACAACAAATGAACTGGTAAATCACCTGAAGAACAGCATAGATGGAGAAAGTATTTAAAAATCACTAATAAATAGAATATACAGGACGAACTGAAAATCTCTAATACATACCTGTTAGGAGTTCTCGAGGAAGCAACAAAATGTATTCCCTGCTGCTGCTTTTCAGGACTTTACTACTGAAGGAATGGAAAGGCAGAGACGTACAAGTGTTGATCAGAAACCAGAAAACACAGGGAAGGCCTCAGAAACTGGGAAGTAAATGACTCAGCAGGTTTGGCCAGTGGGAGCAGAAACTTCATCCTGGAAGAAAAATGTCACAATAAGCAGCTTGATCTACACCTCAGGGCACAGGGACATCAGGACTTGGAGGTCTGGTTCCTGGCTAAGTCTTCACAGATGCACACCTACATCTCTCACCAGGTCCATGTCCTGTATCTCTCCTGCTTGCTCCCTGCAGGAGGACTGAAGGTCTGAGGATCTCTCGAATCAAAGACGATAGACCTAAGTGAACTAAATAAAGCACAATTTTAGATGCTAAAGAAAATGCATTTGAAGTTTGAAGGGGTCCATCAGAAGCCCAGATTTAAAAAAAAAAAAGACCCTTCTCAATAGATGTCATTTTAAAGTTTCCAGTTTGTGGAGATTAAGAAGAGGCACTGATGCATTTCGAATGCTGTTTCTAAAAATTCAAGGACCGCACACACAGACTAAGAAACTTAGGGGTTCAGAATAGAGAACTCAGCTAGAATGTGAGGTTCTGGATTCTATCCTTGCTGCTTAAAAAAAAATTTAAACCACTTGTACTTTTTGTTTCTCTGGAAAAACCATGTCATAGTCCTTCATTGAGGGAAACAAAGACAGGAAAAGAAGCAGAAACATAAAGGGACATTTCTTACAGACTTGTTTTCTATAGCTTTTTCAGCTTGGTTTTTGAAACACTCCAGGACCACCTGCCCAAGGATGGCACTTCCCAAAGTGGGCTGGGCCCTTCCTCATCAATCACTAATTAATAAAATACTACACAGATTTGCCTATGGGCCAACCTAATGGAATCATTTTCTCAATTAAGGTTCCTTCTTCCTAGATGACTAGCAAATGTCAAGTTGGTAAAAGCACCAACCAGCACAATTGATTCCTGTCAGCTTGATACGCAAACACATCATTATTAAACCATAACACTTCTTTTCTTATTTGTTCCCAAGGTCTCATGTTAGTAGCACAGTATAAAACAATTTTTAAAAGTCCCACAGTGTCGCTTTAACATCTAAAAATCTATTAGCTGGGCTTCTGAGGAATCCAAAGTAAGTTACACCTTTTCTTATTTCAAAAAGGAAGGAAGAAGTAAGGTACCAGTACAATCAGAGCAAACCAAAATCAAAATTTGACAGTGTAAAAAGCTTAGTGTGCAGTTTCTGGGACTCACAATCTTCTAGTCTCCAAAGATCTTGGGCAGTTCCACTTCTTCAACTTTGGCATCCACAGGACACACAGCCTGTCTCATAGGTTCAAGTTGGTTCACTCCACACCTGCCTCTGTCCTTGCCAGACATGGTCCTGGTGCCTGCATCTGACCAATGGCCTCCAGGCCTCTTTTATGCCACTCTATCCCTGCTCCGTGATACCAAGCCTCAGATTTTCTCTATGGCACATCAAATCCTGGGATTTTCTCTGACCTTCACCAATGGCCTCTTAGAGGGCCAAGCCTCAGTTGTGTTCTGTGACCCCCTTCATAGTGTAGCTTCCATGTCACCAAAATTAGTGTCACTCTTACGTATTACCAAGTTCAGCTTCCAGCACAAAGTGTCTTCTGGACCACAGCTTCGGAGTTCTAACCTCAAGGAAATACTGTCCAGGAGATTTCATCTCAGTAGTGCTGGTCTTTTCTTAATCACCGCCAATTTCTTGGCTCTAGCTAACCAGCATCAATTGTTGCAGTAATGGTGCTGGTCTCTTGCTAATCGCATCTGATTCTTCACCCCCAGATGACCAGAAACCAAAGATTCTTAACTCAAATATATTACACAAATAGCCCTAATAGTCTTTGTTTTTCTCTGAAACGTTCTAAGCCAAATCCATCATCTGGACCTGTCACAGTGCTCCTATCTTCCACAACAGCTATTCTTCCATCCCTCAGTGCTTCCAGCCCAAAGTTCTGACTGCTTTCTGAGTCTTCTCCCAAAGAAACCTTCACTTCCTTCACAAAAATAGCTTGCTCACCAGAACCAATTTCTATACTGGTTTTCCTTTCATTTCTGTGATAGAGCATTTCTGACCAAAATGAACTCGGGATGGAAAGGTTTATGTGGCTTACTTCATCAGCTCAGGAGCTCAAGGCAAGAACCAGGTGGCATGACCTGCAGAAGAGGTCATGGAAGAATACTGCTTACGGGCTTGCTCTCCATGGAGTGCTCAGCTTGCTTTTCTGTGCAGCCCAGGGCCACCTGCTCAGGGATGGCACCATCATCCACAGCAGTGGCTCCCCTACTTATATCATTCATCAAGAAATTGCCTCACCTGCCAGACTTGCCTTCACTCCAAGCTGAAGGAGGCATTGTCTCAAGGTCTCGTTTTATCAGATGACTCTACCTTGTGTCAAAATGACAAAAAAAAACCCCAAAACAAAACAAAAAACCAAAATAAACAAAAACAAAAACAATAAAACAATACAAACCCCACCAAGCTAGGCAGCCCACCATTCAGAGAACATGATTCCCAGTCTCTATCTTTCTAGAGAACGAACTAACCAGAGTCCCTTGGGAAATAATACAAGTCTTTTCAAGAGAATGCTGCCCATGACTAAGAATCTCCAGCCAGACCCTCATTCCTAAAACTCTTGTCAGCTCGACAAGCTTTAGAGACCAAGCTGCTTGTCATTTTGGAGACCAAGCTTCTGACACATGAGCCCTCTGGGACAGATGACATCCAAACTAAAGCATTTCTTCTGTGACCTTGGATAAGTAACCAACCTCTCTAAGTTTCTTTTCTCTTCCAAAAAAAAAAAAAATAATAGAGATGATAATGAGACTTACCAAAAAAAAAAAATTCCTTTTAAGTATTGAATGGGATAGAATATGTTAATATGTCAATAATGTCCCTGGTACCTTGTTTTCTTTAAGTGTTGAAGCAAGATGCTAAGTAGAATAGGAAGGCTCTTTCTGCACTAGAGTTCCCACCACAGGCATTCCTCCCAGTTATTTGTCAAAAATATAAAATCACACGATGACTTGTCCAGATTACCAGTTGATAGGTTAGAACCTCCTTGATCTCTGTGAGCTAAAAACTAGAGGCCTTGAGAACTTGAAAAAAGGACCATGACCTAGTCATTTGGTTCATTTGCTTTGGAGCCACGTGCTGTTGTCTTTGTATACCCTTGAGACCTATAAGTGAACTTCCATATGGGGCCTTTCTTCATTGGCAAAGGCAGTTGGTGAAATGTGTTATTTGTTGGAAAGCATGGTCTTGAGGAGATGCTATAGAGAACTGTGTACCTGAACATAACCCTTGGGACTATTCTTGTTGTTGGATGGTGTTGGGACCCTGCAGTTGGTGTCACCAACTTTGACATTGTTGTTTTCTCAATTGCTACACATTTTTTTTTAAAAACCTACAAGTGAATTCATCAAATAGCCAGTTATTTTTAAAATATCAGGTCACGGCTGCCTAAGAAGTGCTGCGCTTTCATGAGATGTGTGTGGGTGTGATGTTGCCATGAGGAACCCATTTGGGGCATGGCTACCCCAATAACACTTGTTACCTCCTAGCCTCACATGAATGCACCGAGTGACAAACGTCAAAGATTGGGGATTCTCTCAGCTTATTAGTGGCATTTGGTGATATCCTTTATAAGGTGGTAGATACAAAGAATCAAGAAATGTGTTGAAATTCTGTGCCACAAATACTTTCTATGTTTTTACAATTATAGTTGCATCCTGTGATCAGCAGCCAGAATTTAGGGATGTGATGGGACAGTCTCAGAGACAGGAAGGGGGAGAAGGGTAGAGGAAAGACAGCACATTAAAGTCCAAACAGTTCCAGGGGACTGTTTGCAGAAATAGCATCAGACCACGAGGAGAACTGATATCATTATTTTCCAATGTTAGATGGCTGGGTATCACCAAGGGAACTTTCCATCTGATTAAAAATAATTACTGCTGGCACTAAATCCAATTGGAAATGCCCCACACAATTTATCTTCCACTTCATGCTGCTACCATATGCCTGACATTGCGAAGCACAAGCATCCCCCCAGTTCTGATAAATAGTACTTTGTAAATATTTGGAGACGGGAGCTCTGGATCGCTGAACCATTATGACAGGGAACATGTGCAAACCGGCCTGTTTATCATGTTCCTGATAGAGGCCCTCTTTGAGGTACAGAACCCAAAAACTGTCAAGAGGCTGTGAATTTTCTTCCATAAAGCCTTGTTCACAATTAACCGCCATTGGAGAAACCTGGCTGTGCTTTCTACCACAAGTGGTGCTTTCCAAAGAGCACACATACATTGGAGCGAGACATTTTGCTGTCTGTCTGGTGCTGTGTAAGCTGATAAATTGCTATATTTATTAAACTGGCTTTTCTTTGAACACTTCATTCAAAGAAAAAAAAACCCTACACTTAGGGTGACATTATTTGGAGATGAATTTTTTACAGAAATGCTTAAGTTAAAATGAGGCCTTTATTAAAATGCTTTATTAAAATGAGGCTGAATCAAAAGGATGGACCAACCAATGACTGCTGCAGCTGGGGATCCATCCCATAATCAGCCACCAAGCATAGACACTATTGCATGCGCCAGCAAGATAGTGCTGAAAGGGCGCTGATATAGCTGTCTCGTGGGAGGCTATACCAGTGCCTGGCAAACACAGAAGTGGATGCTCACAGTCAGCTATTAGATGGAACACAGGGTTCCCAAGGGAGGAGCTAGAAAAAGTACCCAAGGAGCTGAAGGGGTCTTCAACCCTATAGGTGGAAGAATAACATGAACTAACTCGTACCCCCAGAGCTCATGTCTCTAGCTGCATATATAGAAGAAGATGGCCTAGTTGGCCATCATTGGAAAGAGAGCCCCTTGGTCATACAAACTTTATATGCTCCAGTACAGGGGAATGCCAGGGCCAATATGTGGGAGTGGGTGGGTAGGGGAGCAGGGCGGGGGATGGGGAAGGGTTTAGGGGACTTTTGGGATAACATGTGAAATGTAAATGAAGAAAATATCTAATAAAAAAAGAGAAATGTTAAAAAATGAGTCCTTTAAAGCAGTCTCTACTCTGTTTAATAAATGGTGTCCCTACTAAAGACGTAACTGGGAGAGAGTTGTGGACAGTTGTGTGTATGAGAGAGACAATGTGAGGAGCCGAAGATGAGCACCTACAAGCCAGGAGAAAGGCAGAGCCTTATACTCATTGAACACACCTGTCATGTTTAGGCAGATAGATGAGAATATTCCCCGGCAGACTCACATATTTGAACACTTAGTCCCTGGTTGGTGGTGTTGTTTGGATGAGGGTTAGGAGGTGTGGTCTTCTTGGAGGAAATGTGTCACTAGGGATGGGCTCTGAGGTCTCTAAGCTTTATGCCATTCCCAGGGCTCTTACTTTCTGCTTCACTTTTGTGATGCAAGCTCTCAGCTACTTCTCTGGCTGCTGCCACCTGCTGCCATGATGTCCTGACATCATGGACTCTAACTCTCAGGAACCATAAACTCAAATAAACTCTTTTTTTTTTCCTGTAAGTTGCCTTGGTTATGGTGTTTCATCCCAGCAACAGAAAAGAAACTAATACACACGTCACTACCCTACATTCAGACTTCTGGCCTCTAGCCTTGTGAGACAGTAAACTTGTGTTGGGAAAGCCATGGATTTGGAGCCCTTTGTGAACACTGCCTTAGAAAATCAATGTAGGAAGAAATAATTGCTAGTGCTCTTGATGGGGTTTCTATGAGAAGTTCCACTCACCTAAGAGAAGAAAGACTTAGAGGAAGCTTTGCCCCCTTTTTCTTCTCAGGTGAGAAGATGGAGCCAGCTTGGGACACTAGAATTTGGTCACTGACTTTGGTGGCCCAGCCAACTGACCTCACATTTAGCCTTTTCTTTTCTCTATTTCTGCTCCATGTAGCAGAATATTCACACCATTCACTGGGGGAAGCCATCCATTCTGTATAAGGCTATTTGGGTTCTAAAACTCAGAAAAAGAAGAAGTCCTACTTCTGACTTCCTGAAAACAGGCTCTCCATCCAACACCTAGGTGAACAAAATTAGTAGTTTAATACTTCTTCTTGATCCTTGGTAAAAAAAAAATCCTTTGGCTGGAATGCTAGGCAGCTAAAAATCCACCCTGGACTTTGATTTAAGTGTCAGACTGTGAAGGCCCAGGCTCTTCTGAGACTAAGAATGAATGTGGCCCATGGTGCCGATTTTACTTGTTGATTCATGTTTGATTGTCTTCCTTAAAACTGGAATTTTTAGGGAAAGATTAAAAGTAGTAATTGCAGCTGGTCTAGGTTGAGGAGATCAAGAGTTCGAAGCTAGCCTGAGCTACATCCAAAAACAAAAATTGTAACCACAACATACAGTTATACCAAGTTGTATTACTCTATTCATGCCATTTGTGCATGTGTTGTGGTGTGGATTTGTGATGTGTTGCCAAAAGGAAGAAAATTACCTGATTAATGATTCTTCAATGATGGCTGATAACAATCCTGGGAAGAAAAAAAAAATCATTGACAACTTTCAGATCATTTCCAATGAGTGTTTTCAGAGGGGCACCATGGTCATCTTCTCAGTGAATGATGCTTCTTTCTGAGGTCTGCAGCTCTACATGAGCAGCTACCAAGAGCAAGGCTGGGCATTTCAGAACACCAGCTTTATCCCCTTGCCAGCTTCTTGTTAAAGGTCATATGTCCATTCTGAATATGCTTAGCTTAACATGTGCTAAGAGTCATTATCAAGGTGAAAGCACAAGGTGAAGCAAGGTCGAGACAAGCAGTGTTGATATAGACCTGGGTTGTATAGATATAGGATGTCAATTGTCATTAGAAACAAAGAACTGGATGTGTAAATACAAGAAAAATACAAGGTCAGGCAGCAATTCCACTGCTATTTCAGTTTCAAAGATGCTATAGTGGAGCTAGGGAGCCCATTTTCCTTGTTCTCACGATGTGGAGCAGAGCCAGGCAGGCAATCAGAAAGAAGGGGTAAGGGCAGAGGAGAGGACAAAACCAAAGTTTTGAGACACAGGAAAGAAATAGAGGAAATAGTGTGTCTACATGCATTTTCTCCTGATTGAACACACACAGATAAATCCCAGGGCTTTTCTAAGTAGTCACTAAGTTTTATAGCTAAATAGTAGGCTTAATGGTATTTTAAAATAGCATTTATGTAGAATATAGACAGGCTCTCTGTTCTCTATCCTCTACCAAATAAAGCAATACTTTACATAGAAAATTTAAATTTTTTTAGCTTATGTACCCAGCAGAATTGGGCTTAACACCTTTTTTTCAAAACAACAGATGATTTGAAAACAGTGGTTTCTGCATTTTTTCACTAAAGAGGGAAGAAAAAGTTCCTTATGTTGGGGTAGCAAAAAAGATCCCCACAGAAGAGCTGCAGCCTATGCTACAATTAAAGTGTCTATAAGACAATTTCAGTGTGTCTGGGCATCATTAGTGCTCACTGTGGTAGACTAAGAGAGAAGTTCAACCCAGGGAAACCCAAGGGACACTGGAAGGAACGGAGTGAGCTGTGGGTAAAGGTGGTTGCTTCTCAAGAACCATCTCTGAGTGATGGCTATTCTTGGTTTTCAACCTTACTACCTCTGGAATTAAGTAAATCACAGATGGCTGAGTACACCTGTAAGGGACTTTTTCTTGATTTAATCATTTGAAGTGAGAAGACTAATTTAAATCCAGATCTTTGAGGTGGAAAGATCCACATTTAATCTGGACCACACCTTCTCCTGGAAGCTTATGCAAAGGACATAGAAGACAGAAGCTCAATCTCTCTGCCTGCTCTCACTAGTAAGCCCATTCCTTCCTTCACTGGCCTTAGAGCCTGCTTCTTCCTGATTCTAGCATATACTGAAAACTAGCTGATACACCCAGTCTCATGCACTGAGGAACTACTGCATCCTTGAAACTTTTGTTGGTAGACAGCCTTTGTTGGACTAGCTGGACCACAGCCTGTAAGCCATTCTAATAAATCACCCCGGATGTATATGTGTTATGTATGTATAGCTGTATATGTATATGTGTGAATATATATATATATATTCTCATTCATTCTATATGTTCTGACTAATACACTAAAATCCAAAAGGAACATATTGTGGGGTAGGGCATAAAGAACTGTTGAATGCTGGTAAATTAAACCAGGAGCTCAGATCAGTTCAGTGAGAATGAGGATCAGACTCATTAGACACAAAGATGGACAATTGTTGCTTGGCCCTTCAGGGCATCTCAAAGACACCACTACTAGTATGTATGTTTAGTTGTTCTTTTGAGACCTTTTCGACACCCAAAGGATCTGGTCTCCTAAGAATGGAGGTCCCACTTTGACTTTCTGCCCATGCTATTGGATTCTCTCTCTCTCCCCACTCTCTCTCTCCTTCTCTCTCTCCTCCTCCCTCCTTCTCTCTTTACCTGTATCAGCTTCACTCAGCTTCACTCAGTCTTTGCTTTCTTAACCACATTTTCATAAAATTTCTTTTTCTTTTTAGTGTTTTATATTGGATATTTTTTATTTACATTTCAAATGTTTTCCTTTTCCAGATCTTCCCTTTGGAACCCCCCTATCCCATCTCTCCTCCCCCTGCTCCTATGAGGGTGCTCCCCCACCCACCCACTCATGTCTCCTCACTCTGGCACTCCCCTACACTGGGGCAACAAACACCCTCAGGCCCAAGGGCCTCTCCTTTCACGATGTCCAACAAGGCCATCCTCTGCCACATATGTTACTGGAGCCATGAGTCCCTCCATGTGTACATTTTGGTTGGTGGTCCAGTCTCCAGAAGCTCCAGGCAAATACATCTGCCTCTGTATTTGTCAGCTCTAGAGCCTGTTGAGAATAGTTTTTGAGAGAATAGTTTTCTCTATTCTGGGTTTTTGTTATTCCAAATGAATTTGAGAATTGCTCTTTCTAACTCTGAAGAATTTAGTTGGAATTTTGATGGGGATTGCATTGAATCTATAGATTGCTTTAAGCAAGATGGCCATTTTTACTATATTAATCCTGCCAACCCATGAACATGGGCGATCTTTCCATCTTCTGAGGTCTTCTTCCATTTCTTTCTTCAAAGACCTGAAGTTTTTGTTGTATAGATCTTTCACTTGTTTGTTTAGAGCCACACCAAGGTATTTGATATTGTTTGTGACCATTGTGAAGGGTGTCATTTCTCTAATTTCTTTCTCAGCCTGTTTATCCTTTGAATATAGAAAGGCTACTGATTTGTTTGAGTTAATTTTATATTTGGCCACTTTGCTGAAGTTGTTTATTAGCTGTAGGAGTTCTCTGGTGGAATTTTTAGGGTCACTTAAATATACTATCATATCATCTGCAAATAGTGATATTTTGACTTTTTCCTTTCCAATTTGTATCCCTTTGACCTCCCTTTGTCTAATTGTCCTAGCTAGAACATCAAGTACTAGGTTGAATAGTAATGGAGAGAATGGAAAGCCATATCTAGTCCTTGATTTTAGTGGGATTCCTTCGAGTTTCTCTCCATTTAGTTTGATGTTGGCTACTGGTTTGCTATACATTGTTTTCATTATGTTTAGGTATGAGCCTTGAAGTTCTGATCTTTCCAAGACTTTTAACATGAAGAGATGCTGAATTTTGTCAAATGCTTTCTCAGCATCTAATGAGATGATCATGTTTCCTCCCCCCCCCCGCCCCGCTTTGAGTTTGTTTATATAGTGAATTGTGGTGATGGATTTCCAAATATTGAACTATCTCTGCATCCCTGGGATGAAGCTTACTTGATCGTGGTGAATGATCACTTTGATGTGTTCTTGGATCTGGATTGAGAGAACGTAATTGAATATTTTTGCATTAATATTTATGAGGGAAATTGGTTTGAACTTCTCTTTCTTTGTTGGGTCTTTGTGTGGTTTTAGTATCAGTGTAACTGTGGATTCATAGAACGATCTGGGTAGTGTTCCTTCTGTTTCTGTTTTGTGGAATAGTTTGAAGAGTATTGGTCTTCTTTGAAGGTCTGATAAAATTCTGCACTAAACCCATCTGATCCTGGGCTTTTTATGGTTGGGAGACTTTAAATAATAACTTCTATTTCTCTAGGGGTTATGGGACTGTTTAGATGGTTTATCTGATCCTAATTTAACTTTGGTATTTGGTATCTGTCTAGAAAATTGTCCATTTCATCCAGATTTTCCAGTTATGTTGAATATAGGCTTTTGTAGTAGGATCTAATGATTTTTTTAAATTTCCTTTCATTTCTGATTTTGTTAATTTGGATACTGTCTCTGTGCTCTCTGATTAGTCTGACTAAGAGTTTATCTATCTTGATGATTTTTCTCAAAGAACCAGCTCCTGGTTTGGTTGATTCTTTGAATAGTTCTTTTTATTTCTACTTGGTTGATTTCAGCCATAAGTTTTATTATTCCCTGCCTTCTACTCCTCTTGGGTGTATTTGCTTCTTTTTGTTCTAGAGTTTTCAGGTGTGCTGTTAAGCTGCTAGTGTATGCTCTCTCTGGTTTCTTTTGGGAGGCACTCAGAGCTGTGAGTTTTTCTCTTAGCACTGCTCTCATTGTGTGCCGTTAGTTGGCTCTCAATGTTGTGCCTTCATTTTCATTAAATTCTAAAGTATTTAATTTCTTTATTTATTTCTTCCTTGACCAAGTTAACATTGAATAGGGCATTGTTCAGCTTCCAGGTGTATGTGGGCTTTCTGTCTTTTTTTTTTTTTTTTTCAATTGAAGAACAGCCTTAGTCTATGGTGATCTGATAGGATGCACGGGATTATTTCAATATTCTTGTATCCATTGAGGCCTGTTTTTTAACCTATTATATGGTCAGTTTTGGAGAAGGTACCATGAGGTGCTGAAAAGAAAGTTTATTCTTTTGATTTCGGATGAAATGTTCTATAGATATCTGTTAAATCCATTTGGCCCATATCTTCTGTTAGTTTCACCGTGTCTCTGTTTAGTTTCTGTTTCCATGATCTGTCCATTCCTGAGAGTGGGTTGTTGAAGTCTCCCACTATTATTGTGTAAGGTGTAATGTGTGCTTTGAGCTTTAGTAAAATTTCTTTTATGGATGTGGGTGCCCTTGCATTTAGAGCATGGATGTTCAGAATTGAGAGTTCTTGGTAGATTTTTCCTTTGCTGAGTATGAAGTGCCCTTCGTTAACCCTTTTGATAACTTTTGGTTGAAGTTTGATTTTATTTGATATTAGAATGGCAACTATGGCTTGTTTCTTAGAACCATTTGCTTGGAAAATTGTTTTCCAGACTTTCACTCTGAGGTAGTGTCTGTCTTTTTTCCTGAGGTGGGTTTCCTGAAGGCAGCAAAATGTTGGGTTCTGTTTGTGTAGTACGTCTATTAGTCTATGTCTTTTTATTGGGGAATTGAGTCCATTGATGTTAAGAGAAATTAAAGAAAAGTAATTGTTGCTTCCTGTTATTTTTGTTGTTAAAGTTGGGATTCTGTTCTTGCTGCTGACTTCTTTTAGGTTTGTTGTAGGATAACTTTCTTGCTTTTTCAAGGGTGTAATTTCCGTCCTTGTGTTGGTGTTTTCCCGTTATTATCCTTTGAAGGGCTGGATTTGTGGAAAGGTATTATGTGAACTTGGTTTTGTTATACAAGAAGCTTATGGAACTCCAAATAGATTGGACCAGAAAAGAAATTCCCCCTGTCACATAATAGTCAAAACACCAAAATGCACAAAATAAAGGCAGAATATTAAAAGCAGTAAGGGAAAAAGGTCAAGTATCATATAAAGGCAGACCTATCAGAATTACACCATACTTCTCAACAGAGACTATGAAAGCTAGAAGATCCTGGGCAGATCTCATACAGATCCTCGGAGAACATAAATACCAGCCCATACTACTACACCCAGCAAAAGTCTCAATTATCATAGATGGAGAAACCAAGATAGTCCATGACAGAGCCAAATGTACACAATATCTCCCCAGAAATCCACCCTACAGAGGATAATAGATGGAAAACTCCAACACAAGGAGGGAAACTACACCCTAGAAAAAGCAAGAAAGTAATCTTCTTTCAACAAACCCAAAATAAGATAGTCACACAAACATAAAAATAACAACAACAACAAAATAACAGGAAGCAACGATCACTATTCCTTAATAGCTCTTAATATCAATGGACTCAATTCCCTATTAAAAAGACATTGACTAACAGACTGGATATTTAAACAGGACCCAAAATTTTGCTGCAAACAGGAAATGCACCTCACTGTCAAAGACAGCCCCTGTATGCTTTTAAAGAGACAGCACTCCCACTCATGAGAAGGAAGTACACCAATCTTGTTGTGCTGGGACTCTCTACCACACTATCAACCCAGAAGACTGGCTCACTGCCTATGGCTACTCCTGTCAGGGAGTACTGCCTACATCCTCACTGCCTGCCCCTGTGAGGGAGGCCCTTAGATTCTATTTTCCAGCTGGAAACAGGCAGGGAAAGTTGGTCTCTAAGAAGGTTAGGGCTCCAGGGTGTGTGTGGATACAATCTTCCTTAAAAACAGTGCTCAGCAACGTCTTCAGGTTTGCCAATATCCACTAACTGTGAGGGATAAGTTGGAAAAGAAAGGAAGAAAAGAAAAAGAAATAGAAAAGGAAAAAAGAACACCTGGAACTCAAAAAGCCCAATCTTACTCTGGACACAATGAACCTTCTGTACCCTGGGTCTCTGTAGCATTTCCAACTCTACCTTGCCAAGCACTGCCCAGTAACCACCCCTCCCCTGGGTGATGGCAGGTGTTTCTTTCATGTCTTAAGAATGGGGTTGGGGCAGGATTGCTAATCTCTTCACTTTTCTGTTACTCAGAACATTGCATAGTTTCATCTGATTATGCTCACACAGAATGCAATAGCTACTGTCTCTTATCTTTTCAATATTAATATCTAATCCATCCCAGGAGATTGCTACTTTTCTGAAGAAATTGGCCATATCACAAAATTTTCATTTCCCTACAGTGCCGAGCATACTAAAAGATGTTCTAACTAAAAGATAGATAAAAGCTAACCTTTTTGTTGTTTTTCTATCACTCCTATCCTTTTTATTTATTTGCTGAAACTGCTAGTCAGCTTTTTATATGTTTGTGTTGTGTGTGGTACTAGGAACTGAACCCAAGGGCAGAGAATATGCTAGGTGGGAAGGATATCTATTCTGAGCTACAGACCAGCGTTTGTTTAATGGAGAAAGAGACTCAGAACATCACATAGTTTCTTTTTAGAATATAGATGAATTCCATCCCTACCATGAGCTCACTGCATTTGCATTAGTTCTCTTTCCTATCAACTCTCAAAATATTTTATCCTTCTCTTTATCTTACTCTTTTTTAGATATAAAGACATCAAAATAAGGTAGCTAAGGGCATAGACTCTGAAGTGAGATTTCTTTTTTTCTTCTTATTTTTTCTTTTTTTGGTTTTGCGAGACAGGGTTTCTCTGTATAGCCCTGGCTGTCCTGGAACTCACTCTGTAGACCAGGCTGGCCTCAAACTCAGAACTCCACCTGCCTCTGCCTCCCAAGTGCTGGGATTAAAGGTGTGCGCCACCACGCCTGGCTTGAAGTGAGATTTCTTGATCCTCAACATTTGGCTTGTGTTCCTTCCTAGATGGGAAATGCTAAGCTGAACACTTATCCCACAAAAGAATTGTAAGAATTATATGCAACAAATAGTTGGGGCAGGTCAGAGATCCACTACATTTGGGTATGAATATGCACTGACCTGACAGACATCTGGGTGCTCATCGCTAGGTGTCTCTCATGGTCACAGCAAAGTGACAACAATTTGGAGTCAGTGGGATGAAAAGATATATACTGTATATACTAACTAAAATAAAACTTTTAAAAATTAAATCAATAAAACTAAACTGGTAATAGGCCCTTGGATGGTTTCCAATTCAGTGAATAGAATATCTGCAGCTAGCACACAGATTTCTGTAGTGTGCTTCTAAAGTGCTCTGTCCAAGGCCTGCTGAATTTAATCTGCTTTAAACAATGTGCACTAGAAATATGCACAATGTTTTACAAGCCAAACAAAGAAGTGTGTGTATGTGTGTGTGTGTGTGTGTGCGCTCGTGCACAAGCGAGCATGTGAGCACATGCACGCACAAAAAGATGACACCATAGTGTTTTAAATCAGCTCCATTCATGACATCTCACAGATGACAGACAATGGCCCAAGTCAATGAAGTTTTTCTATGCTGTGTTTATTTGTCTGGATATACCAAATGCAAATAACCCAGACTCTTCCAGGCTCTGAGTTGTGGCCTGTTTTCTTCATCACAGGATGGTTGGGATGTGGCTTAGCTGGGTTGTTCCTGTGGGAATAAACTTTAGAGGTCAAAATTTATTTGCTGAAAGTTTACTGGGGAACAGGCTAGTCAGGAGACAGAACAGAAGGAAGAAATTCAGTGATGCCATAGCAACAGATGCTCTAACATCCAGGAAGGGCATAAGCCATTGTGTAACCTCCACTGTCCCCACTAACCAACCAGAGGGGAGAGGAGCAGGACATGCGAAGGTAGCTCCTCTCAGCTCTTGGCAATGCCCAAAGACCCACTCAGCTTGGAGTCTTCAGTAGCCAGCGCTCCAGAAGCCAAGGGAACAAGTTCTAGGTACCAACCCTCAGCATTTGCCATGTCACACATGAGAAAGAGTCAACAATTCACATGATCTGTCTTTAGCATTCTGGTTAATGAAGCAGGTGACAAAGAGCCTGACAGTAGATTCTAATCCCACTGTTCAACAAGTCCCTTAATCCAAATTACCCTGGGTTCTCATGTGGAAATTGGATCTACTATAATAGAAATTGCAGACTGGGCCAAAGTGATGGTTTCATACACCTTTAATCTCAGAACACGGGAGGCAGAGGCAAGCAGATTTCTGTGAGTTCAAAGCTAGCCTGGTCTACAAAGTGAGCTCCAGGGCAGCCAGAGCTACACAGAGAAAAAAAAAAAAGAAAGAAAGAAAGAAAGAAAGAAAGAAAGAAAGAAAGAAAGAAAGAAAGAAAGAAAGAAAGAAAGAAATTTCCAGTTTAGGAGAAAAGAGTCTCAGGGAGACTTGAATATCTATGAACAGCTCTTGATCGGGGCTGTATTAACTTTAAGAAACAGATTCCCAACCCTTGTGATATTTTTCCCCACTAAAAGAATAGCTTATCCATCCCTTGCTTATTGAATTCATCTTGAATTTCCATGGACAAGTAGGGGTAGGGGTAATCTGGTATACTTAAATGGACAGCGAAACTCATAAGATTTTCTTCTTTGCCATAAAATCCGTACTGAAAAAGAGAAAATGGAAGGATTCTGCATATCCTTTGGGCATCTGACACCCCGGAGGTATCATAATATCTGTGTGTTTGTCTAGAGTCTGATTCAAATCCTTGAGTAAACTATGCATATTAATTGACCCGTGCATTTAGGTGAATAATAATTTCGAGCCCTGAGATTGATTTTTCCTGAGCCAGACAATGAAGTGACTAAACCCTGCATTATTCATCACTGACCAACCAGTTCAGTGCGTAGGTCGACACAATCACCCTGCTTTCTGTGTGTCTCCTCTGGGACAGAGTGGGCTGGTTTGAGGAGAGATCAGGCTTTTTATGTAGCATCTGCTTTTCACACTAAGTCTTCCAACGAGTCTCAGACAGAGCATGTGTGTTGTGTCTTCCTGCTTGCCAGAGGAGTAGGAAAATGTAATGGGGTAGATAGTCCGCATGCAACCTTGGAAAGAAAGCAGCAGACCCGAAGGAAACCAAGTGGAGTTTTACCAGTTACATGAGTCATTTTCCCCACGAGGTTAATTATTATTAATGATGTTAATTAAGGAATCGTGTGAAGTTTTTTTTTTTTTCCCTTGGGAGATGTGGGCTGTGTGGGCCGTTGGATTTTTAGCTTTCTGCTGTGATGGCAGTCTTTCAAAGCATCCTATTAGGGTTCAGTTTCTGGAGCTGTGTGCTAAGACAATGAAGACCGAGGGCCTATTTCACAGTGGCATCGGCCAGGTTTAGGCTGCCCTTTAACTAATTGCGGAGCTAGAATTATTCTTGTTCACTTGAGGCCTCCTACTTGGTATTTGTAAGACAAATGAGTCAGCTGCATCTATCCTCTAGCAATTAACTAGTAATTGGGGCATTTAATCAGAAACTGACTTGAAGGACTTTGGCCTGACTAGATGTTGTTGACATGGGATAAAAATTAAACTCCTAGTTCATTTCACTCATAGGCTATTTTCTCACCCTAAGCCCAGATCACACATAAATTGAGCCCACAAATGAATAACTCTATAATGTGTTCAGTACTTATGATTATGTTTTACAGAAAAAAATAGAGTTAGAAGCCATTATTATACAAAACACTCAGGTCAATATATCCATATTCTGGGCATGGTAGCACACGATTATAATCATGATCACTAGGAATGCTGAAGTTCATGACTTGAGGTTATGAGTTTTAGGCTAGCCTGGGCTATACGATGGAACCAAAAGAAGTTATTTAGAGAGATAAATATAGTTTATTCAAGAAATCTTAATGACCGTGCTTAACTTCTAGAGTATAAATCGAGTGAGTAGTTCCTTCAGTTTCCTACCTTAAAAAAAAAAAAAAGATAACCATCTAACTTCATGGTACAAACACTGAAGATAAAATGGACAAGCAAGGTTTAATGGTTAACATAAAATATAATCAGCATTATGTACGTATTAGCAAAAGTCAGTAGTTAAGCCTGAGTGTGTACTAGAATCATTCTGAAATGTTCTCAGAAACAAAGTGATTCTTAAGTGAAGTTTGTTGTGATTGAAATATGGTGTAAGCAGGTCCCTCAGGTTAAGTGTGAGAAGCTTGGTCCATAGAGCGATGAGGCTGAAACCCAGCAGAACCTCTAAAACATGGATCTTAACACAAACTAATTAGGTAATTAGGCAGTAATACAACTGGAAGCTCTCATTGGATGCAAGTTAGTTTCCCCAGAAAGGACTGATCTAAAAATAAGATAGCCATTACCTCCTTCCTGGCTCCCTGTCTTGCTGTGGGATCAATTCTGTAGGCGTCCTTGCTACTGGGACACTATCTACCTATGAGTTCCCATCACCAGAGGTGATGACTGTGCCTTGTCCCTGAACTTCCTAAACTCAGAGCAAAATATGTCTTTGTGCCTTTTGCATTACTCAGATGTTCACATTTCATTCCTGTTGCTATGCTAAAACACCCCAACCAAAAACAACTTATGGGAGGAGGGAGTTTATTTAGCTTGCAATTCCAGGTGACTGACAGCCCATCATTGAGGGGACGTCAAGGCAGGAACTGAAGCAACTAGTCACATCATACCCACAATCAAGAGTAGAGAGAAACAAATGTATCCATGCCTCCTGTTCCCTTCTGTTGCTTATGCTCAGCAAGCTTCTTTACAATACCTCCCTAACAGTCCTGGCACCACCTTCGCAGGGAATGGTTCCACCCACAGTGGGTCTTCCCAAACCAATCAACCAACAAACAATTCCTCACAGGCATGAATACAGGCCAACTTCATCTGGGCAATTCCTCAGTTAAGCCTCTCTTCTTGACCCAGGTTTTGGCAAATGACACTTAAAAGCATCAAGCACACCAGCCTCGGAACACTCAGATTAATTAAATATGAGTATTTGGTTGTTGGATCATTGTATCAATTTTTAAAATTTCTTTTCCAATTTTTATTAGATATTTTCTTCATTTACATTTCAAATGCTATCCCGAAAGTCCCCTATACCCTCCCCCAACCCCCACCCTGCTCCCCTACTTATAACAAGTCAGATTAAGTCAATGTGTCAAGAAGTGCTAATGTAAGCAAAAACATTTTTTTGAGTTTAACTTTATTAATGGATACAAAGTGTGGGAACTATAGCTGTAGATGTAGAGGGGTTGAACTCATCTTGGGTCTGTAAAGGGAAGAAAGCATCCTGGAACCATTTCAGTTTGGCTCTGTAATTGCTTCTCTGCTGAGAAATGGACGACCTTTCTTGCAAGAACAGAGAATGGCAGAAGAAAGGCCTCTGTTTCTCATCAGTCCTCCTAATCTTAAACAGCATCATCCCTGCCCATTCACACGGCAGACTAGGGAAACCCAGGAGGAGGAATGAAGCAGAGGTCGAATTGGGCAGTCTACGCATTTCTCATTGCTTCCTAGTAAAATCTCAAGGCAGGGGCTTAGTCAGTCTACCAGGGTATTGGGCTGGTTCACTTGTGGTCCTTTCAAGGCCTTGCCATCTGGTCTGCACTGAGGTTGGTGAGCCCAGGTTTTATCCTAAGCATTGTTTGCCCAGCAGACCAAGAGCCATCTCCAGGGGATCACGTTCCTTCTCTTAGTTTTCATTACTGTGGGGTGATGCTATCTCATTTACTTTTTCTGTGGCTTTGATGAAATACCCTGACAAAAGCAATTCAAGGGAAAAAAAGTTCCAGGTTTCCTTCCATCATAGTGGGGAAGTAAGAAACAGGCAGGGACAGGAGATGCTGAGTACATTGTATTAAGTCAAGAAGTAGAGGGAGATGGATGCAAGCGGTGGGTCCCTCTCCATCTCTGTGTGTGTATAGTCCAGAACCCGCCCAAAGAAAAGGCATGACGGTACCCACAATGCACAGGTCTTCCCACTCCATTAACGCAATAAAGATAACCCACAAACAAGTCCAGAGGCCGTCTCCAGGTGACTCTTTCAAGGTGAAAATAACACTAACCATCACTGAGATCAATACCTGTGGCAAAACTGTTCTCCCCACCTTAAGATTTAAGTATTTAACTGCTACCAAACATATCTAAGTAGAAAGTGTAGGTAATCTAAAGTTAAGGCATTGTCAAGACAATATTCTCTTGCCTCTCTTCTGACGCTTCAGGCTGTTACAAATGTTACTTTCATCCACCCAGTCCCTCAGCTGCACTCCCAGACCCTGCAGGAAGCTCCTTCCTTTCCCTTCACCTCCCATGTTTATCTCTCACAGTCTGTGTTTTATCTCCCCAATCTGTCATATTAACCTGGCTCTCCCCAACCTGCTCCAGCTGTCCTAGTTCAAGACCATATCATCTTTAGTTAGATTTCTTCACTTTCTGGCTGATTTCCTTAACTCCAGTCTTTAACTCTCCAGATTTATTCTCCATGTAGTTAATCACTGTGTTAAACACACATGGTCACACCAGCTTCCCACTTGAACTTATTCCAGATTCTTCATTGCCCATTGCAATGGCCTCAAATATCAAAATTTAATATACTAATATTAAATAAAATTTAATATACTAATATACTCTGGGCTTGTTTGTGGGTTATCTTTAAATTATAAATATAATATACTATTATAAGGCACATCTTAGGAGTTTTTAAAAAGCATCAATGCCCGAGAGCCATTTCAGATCAACCTAATCACTTGAAATCACTATTTTCTACTGTTCTAATTGATTTTAGTATGTAGGTAGTACACATTAAACCAAATCCTGCTTGGTAATCTTCTGCTATACAACACAAGTTAGTTCAGTAATAACTTCTTAGTTTAAAACAACCATTTAGTGCATTGTGTAGATGGCACATTCAGATGGGATTTATCTGGGCTGCTCTTCTGTTCCACATTACTTGAGGTCACTTGTTGATATTCGGATAGCACAAGATCCAAATTGGCCTCACTGAAATTAGAAAGGCTGGGGTTCCTCTGTATCAGACAGTGTGTTCAGAGAAAGCCTCTCAACATATGGCAACCCCAGACAAATAAGGTGGGATAAGTACTCCATATATCAGCAGGGTAGGCATCAGCACCTGGGCGTGTACAACAAAATGCAATCTTTGCCCGCCCCACCTCACCCCATCCCTTCTCAGCAAGTCATTTATGTGCACACTGAAACTGAGGTGCACCTATGTCTAGGTCCAAACCTGATGACCTAAAGTATTTGAGGTCATCTTCTACATCTGATCTTAGCCAAAAGGCAGAGATGCTACTTGACATCTTTAATCTGGCACATGTTGCTTCCCTCCATATTTGTAATAGATGTGAAAAAAAACCAATTATGATTCAATAGTTGTGTGATGGTTAGTGGTAAAGGTCAACTTGAAAGGATCCAGAATTATCTTGGAGACGGACCCCTGGACACACTTATCTTGAATGCATTGTTGAGGTGGCACCATTGACTGGACAGGATATTGGGCTGTGTAAGTGGAGAAAGTGAATTGAGTCACACTCAGGTGTCCAGTGCTCTCTACTGGCTGTGGACATAGTGTGACCAGAAGCTCTAGGCTCCTGCTGCACTCACTGCCCCACCATCACCAACTGTGCAAGCACTGTGAATTAGAGCAAGCTTTTTCTCTCTTAAGTTGCTGTTGTTGGAGTATTATGTCACAGCAACAGAAAAAAAACAACACAATAAGTAAGTGAATATCTGTGCTGTATTCATGTGTGCTTGTTAGCTGTTGTCAACTTGATACAGAATTTCAGTCATCTGGTAAGAGGAAGCCCCAATTAAGGAAATGCCTCCATTATATTGGCCCGTGGACAACTCTGTATGGGCACTTTCTTTATTGACGTGGGAGGGCCAGGTCCTTGTAGGGCATCTGTGGATAAGATAGCAGGCTGAGCAAGTCAGGAGGAGCAAGCCAGTCAGTAGCACTCCTCCACGGTCTCTGCTTCAATTCCTGCTCCTAGGTTCCTGCTCTGCTTAAGTTCCTGCTCTGGCTTCCTCCCTCAGTGATGGTCTGTGACTACGACATGTAAGCCAAATAAACCCTTTTCTCCCCCAGGTTCTCTCAGTGACAGAAAATAAGTGACGACACCATACAATGAAGTTACTTGTTACGTTCAAGAATGAACTGCGAGTCTACATAAGGACACAAGTGAATTTCTGAAATATTATGAAATATTATGGTGAATACCAAAAAGAGCACATATGACCCAGCTTCTGTAAAATTTATAGAATGAAAACTAATTTAGGGTTAGAGAAAGCAAACCAATGTTATACTGTAGAGCAGTAGGGAGAGGAATTTAGAAGCACATTAGAACACTTGGAATGGGCAGCATATTTTTCCCATCTTGAATAAGGCAATAGTTTTAAAAAGTATGAATGTCTAAAGTATCAGGTTGTAGGCTTTCTGTGTAATGTAGCAATGGAAAGCTACTCAAATGAATGACCATCAATAGAAAGACAACAAGTATATTGACAGATATTTAACGTATCTGTGTATTATATAAGGTAAGCAAATTTTGGTGTCATGAATGGAATACAATATGGCAGGAGTCATTTTGGTTTATTTTCTTTTGCTGACTTTAATGGTTAAATATATCACCTGAGATCCTTCAGCCCTGGAATGGGTCTTTTCATTACTTTCATATATTGGGTTTGTGTGTTTGATTTATGTCTGTGTGGGTTTACCATGACATGTAAATGACATAAATTGATTCCTGTCCATGGACAGGTGTTATAACTTGAATATGCTTTGTGTCACCCCTCACCAAGCTCCCAGGAGGCTCTAATCCATAAAGTCTCTGGTTATTGGTATTAAAAGAAACTCTGACCATGGTGCTTAGAGATTGGGACTGGGTATAGAGAGATGTCTAATGGTTAAGCTAACTGACTGCTCTTCCAGTTGACCTGGATTCAATTTTCAGCACCATGTGGTAGTTTACAGCCATCCGAAACTCTTCTTTGTGGTAATCCAGTGCTGCCTTCCACTCTCCTGGGGGCACCAGGCACACAAGTGGTGCACAGACAAATATTTAGGTAAAAAATCCATACATATAATATTTAAGTAGAGGTGGGGCTTTTGGATGTGATTGGACTAAATTGCTGAAATGACACTCCCATATTCAATCCCAGTGCTTTATAGAAAGGAAAGAGGTTATCTCCATAGTGTAGATATTTGCACTTCTGCCATGATGATGCAGCCAAGGGCACCACTTGTCAGGGCCTATGCAGTGGCCTTTAGATCTTGTATAACTATAAAGCACAGAAACGTATTTCTACCATCCTGTACAACAAGAAATCTAAAATTGTGGTTCCAGCCACAAGCGAGGACATTTCTACTCTCTCACCTCATGGAAGAGGGGTGGAGGACTTGTGAGACAGAAAGAGTGGGAAGGAAGAAATCCAAGTTCTCCCTTTTATTAGGAACATGTTCCTGGAATAGCATCTCCCATTCCTAAGATGACTGCATCCATCCATTCACAAGAAGAGTGACCAAGTCACTTCTGAAGGCCCTATCTCTCAACTGCTACAATATTCATTCTATTTTGACCTGAATTTTTAAGGGTATTCAAACCATGGCAGTCTCTCTAAGCAAATGCTACTTACTGACATTTTATTTATTTGATCATTAGACTGTGTCCTAGCAGTCTCAAAGTTAACAGGATAAGCTTGTAAGTGTCCAGTGCAATTGGACCATGCGTATGCATTCGTCACCCTGTGTGCCAGTGCAGGCACGGGACAGTCCTGTGAGGTCAAAGGGCAACTGCTGCTGTTGGTTCTTGATCTCTACAGACAATAAAACTTTTTTTTTGTCTTTTCGAAACAGGGTTTCTCTGTGTAGCCCTGGCTGTCCTGGAACTCACTCTGTAGACCAGGCTGGCCTTGAACTCAGAAATCCGCCTGCCTCTGCCTCCCGAGAGCTGGGATTAAAGGCATGCGCCACCACACTCAGCAATAAAACTTTTTATAAAGTAGGTCACAGTGTGACATATGGGTGTATGAATGGTTTTAGCTGTATGATTTTAAATGCTACTGTAATCTGGGTACCTATGATATGACAAGATAGGCTTCATGAGTGACAGCTCTCTGTCAGAAATAGGTCTGTAATAGCTGATCCCTAAAAAAAAAAAAATTGAAAAACTAAGGAGTCCTGTAAAGGATGCTACAACTGTTACAACTCTCAAGACCTTTTGACATTTGGCTATTTCTTCCTCTAAATGAATGAAGGACTCAGTGTCCCAGGAACTCACCGTACATCAGAACAGCTTGCTCTTCACTAGATCACATGACACCTTCCAGAGGTCATGAGAAACCGGTCCCATGTTTAATATGACTCCTCCCCACTTCCCTCGCTGGGTCAGGCAAGGACAAGAGGAGATGTTAAAGAGAACGTGTTTTCAGTCTATCCTCCAAATCTGTGCTTTTGTGTGGAGGAAAAGAATCCAATTTCACTTCCGGAACTGGAGAATGCCCTTAGACACAGACAAGAGAGGCCTTTGGTGCAGGGTTCCCTGTGCTGATGACAAGTGAGCCTCAGCCTGCGACTTGGCAATCTGCTCATTCACAGTGATACTGTGGTCAGCAGCAGAATGAGCTAAGATTCTGCAGCCCAGGGCCCTGACAGCACAGAGATGCCTCTGTAGGGATGGAACTTGGCTCCCTCCCCGTCCTCTGGCCACCTGTAGAGGTAGGAATCCATTAGTCTTATTGTTGGGAAACTGGAGAGATGCCACTGTACCTCAAGGCCAGAGATCTTGTCATTGTTCTGGATTTAAAAAAAAAAAAAGAGGAGGAGGAGGATGAAGAGGGAGGAGGGGAGGAATAGGATAAGGAAGAGGAAGGAAGAAGAGGAAGAGAAAGAGGGAAGAGGAGGGGGAGGGGGAAGGGAGGAGGAAACAGTGGCTTTTCTATATTTAGCCCAGGCAGAAAATGGGCATAGAAATATCGGTAAGGTTTATTGAACCTGTGCTTAATGTATAGCTTGCTCTGCTTCACACAAGGACCAACTAATGCTGGCACCAGGGCTTATTCAGGAAGATTCTTGTTATTAGCTGTTGGACCATATCCAGAGTCATCCCCACACTCCCCATAGCTTTCGGGGTCAGACTGCTGGTTCCCTGGGGTTGCTTGCCTCTGTCTCATACTAAGATCATCCCAACTCATCAATTCTTCCAATATGGTTGTGTGGGTATGAACACTGGATAAGATTCAAGTCCTTCATGTTCCCCCGGTCACTTCAGTCCCCATATACATGAGGAGATAGGAAGAGAAGTCAAGAGAGGAAGCGAAGTCTACTTCTACTGGCCTGGAACCTCAAAGGCTCAGTTTCTACCTAAATCTAGTGGGGCCTCTGCAACCAATACACTGCTTTCATTTTCCTTCATGTATTTCTGTCTGGATAGCAGTCCATTCCATTATCACGTCGACAGTTACAAGATATTCATGTGTTATCTAGACATCGCAGTCAAAGCTCAGTGAATTACAGTTGAATCTATAGTTTGGAGGACAGAGAAATTTAGTTGCAGAAGGCACATGGAAGGTGAAGCTTTAGTGACTGTGAGAAGTGACCTGGCAAGTTCTGAGTCCTGGAAGAAAGTTAACAACCCAGGTAAATAATTCAGACAGGGTGGTCTTGGTAAGAGCAGGGATTGGGGAACTGGCTCCAGGGCAGAGCTTGCAATGGAAACCTACTCTGGTAGGTGGAGCAGAGAAGTTCACAGTCCAGGACACTCAAAGGTAGGCAGAGGAGCCAAGGCAAGTTGTTTAATGAGTATAAGACAATCGACCCACTATGAAAATAATGTGAGTTTATAATCCAGACAAAAGAGTGAGAGACAAGAGAGAATTTAGGGGAAATAGGTCAGAAGTTGCTACAGCAACTCAAACAAGACAGTCTTGATTTGAGGTGAAGAGAGGGAGGGACAAATCCCAGGCATCTAAGAATAGCCCATTCATTGTACCAGGCTATTGAATAATACAGTTGAAAGAGCCCAAGAAACCTTTGAGATGAAGTCTGGTGCAGATGAGACAGTTGAAGAGAAAAACCAGTTTGAAAGGAGAGACAGGTACTTCTGGAACATTCAGCACTTGAGTAGTAGAGTTTGGAATGTGACAAAAGACAAAGAATCTAAAGAAATGCATATGTTCAATACAGAGCTGGAACTCAACTTGGGAAGAGCAGAGTGCCCACATTGTAACTCAACCTTGTGGCATCTGGGAGTTCCCATAGGCACAAGTAAAGTGGTGTTAGGGACCAGAAATAAGAGGGGACACCATTCTGCACTGTGGGAGGTCTCTGTGGGCAGGGGTCATTCAGACACAGGTGAAAATGGCACCATGGAAAGTAGCAGCTAATTTGTTTCTTTGTCAGCGAATCTCATCTACATCAAATCAGCGTCCGGAGCTTGGACTCCACAGATAAGAATAAGGAGGCTTCCAGGGTCCCCAAGACTTTGCATATGTTCTAGTCAAATACGGTGCTTAGCTAACATCCCAAAATGTTGATGGAACACTTGGGGTATAAATTTCAGTAGACTGAATTATGTAAAGAGGAACCAACTATTCTAATCACAGCTGTGTTCCAGGAGACCCTTTCAGACATCTTGGGAGTTTGAGTCCTACAAAGTTGAGCTTGGAGTTTTAGGTATTTGACTTCCAGAAGGAATTTGGAGAGTGGGCTTTGAATTCAGGTAGCCTGGGCTGTGGGATCTGGGCTGAAATGTACCTGAGACCTCTCTGCAGGGAATGGGCAGTATGAGATTTTGTGGTGTGCCAGCCTATAAAGCTAGTGCTTAAAATCACTGAAATCTTAGGATCTCCTCCACTTTAGAAGAGACAACATGTGTTAAGATACAGCTAAAACCATATATGAACCACCATACAAAAGAAAACTTGGTAAGTTTGACCTACAGACATCAAAAGCAGCATGGGTCCAGCAAGGAGGCTCGGCAATGTAAGTCTGAAGATCTGTGTTCAAATCTCCAGGACCTATGTGAGGGTGAAACTCCTTTCCTATGTGAGAAGTGACTTCCTCTGATCCCCACTCCTTCCTCTTGTTCTCTCTCTCTCTCTCTCTCTCTCTCTCTTTCTCTCTCTCTCTCTCTATATATATATATGTGCGTATACATATATACACACATATACATGCATATACATGTACCAACCACACACAATGATAATAATTTTAAAGTAAATTTAAAAGACAGCATAATAGAACTGAATAGGCAAATTCAGAGTCTGAGAAAGTTTTTGTAGAAGTTCTCTGATAGAGAACTTCTTTTATTTGGAATAGATAAATAGAAAATTTTTTTTTCAAAATACCTATCTGATAGAGGACTTTTATCTAGAATAGATAAAAGAGCTCTCGGTTCAACATCAAGGAGAGGACACGAAAAAGTAAGTTGGAGATATGAACAGAAACCTTAGCAAAGAGAAGTATGAATGTCAAATAAGTATCTGCAGAGACATTTGGTGAGATGCATCATAGGAGAAACATACGTTACAGACCCAATGAGACACCACTGCGAGACTACTTCATCAGCTTCATTAAAAGGTTGTCAATACCAAGTATTCATACAGTATACAGGAACTACCTTATACAACGTTGGTGGGATTCTAAAACAGTACAGTGATTTTTGAAAAGCACTATGTAGGCTTTATGAAGTTAATTATACTTACTTACAGTACAACCATTCCCAATCCTGGTATTTTTCCAAGAGAAAAAGAAAACTAGAAATCCACATACAGATTTTTAAATAAATGTTCAAAGTAGACTTAGCTATGATTGCTTAAACCTCAACAATATGCAAATATTTAGTGAGAAATGAGCGAACATTTTGCAGTATAAACATACCACAGGCTAGTACTTCTGAAGTTCTGCAGTACTGTTACATTCATTCACAACTGATCAAGGGCATGTCTTAAGAAACACACACTTGGGTGATTTAATCTTTCCACCAACATCACAGTACGGTTACTCAGATAAGAATGCCTAAGACATTGCTGAGCAATATAACCATATGGAGTCAAGCTGTTTCATGTGTGCTCCATAAATGACCAAAACATATCAATGCAGTATGTAGGTATGCATACAATAAATATGCATCTCTAAAATATGTTGACTGGGCCAAGTGTTGTGGAACACGGCTTTCTTCCCAGCACTAGGGAAGTACAGGCAGACAGATCTCCATGACTTCAAGGACAGCCCAGTTTATAAAGTAAAACCTTGTCAAGAGTGAGAATGGGAAGACTAAACTAGAACTAAATGTGTCGCATGGGTCCCAGAAGGTCAAAGGTACTTTGCATGAAGATAGGAGTGTTGTATAACTTCGTTTTCACGGTGGCATTTGCCAAACCCCATTCACTGACTGGACCCTTAGGCACGATGCTTTTGGTTGATATGTTTTTCAATCTCTTACCCTAAGTACTCACTAGACTATCTCCTAGATATACAGCCTAATGTAAATGTTTTGGAAATTAAAATAGCTCACATCAGGGTTAATGTGTTATGGGCTAAAATACCACATGTGAGTTAGGGAGAAGAACCAGAAATGGGATGATTTACACAGTGAGCAGGGTGCCTTGAGCCAACAGTAAGAGCCAGAATATAAAATGGGGTTCTTCCACACCCCCTCTTCTCCTCCCCCAGGGCATGTCCTTAGCATTCCAGAAATCTCTGCATGGGGCCATTTGGACCTGCATAAGATACAGTAAGGGTATAAGCCAGACTCTCTGGGTCTCAAGGGGACAGGGAGATTCCAGCCACCATATGGGCTGAGTTAAGAAGAACCTTCATCCAGGCAGTTTTGATATGGCTCACTGGACTTGGATAAGCATCGGAAAACTTTGTACCCAAGGACCTTGAAGGATTTTTCAATCACTTCTCAGCAACTGTTACTCGGTTCTCACCAGCGACAATGCTCAGCTCGGCGTGCTAAATTCTCTTGTTTCTGCTCTGTGAAGACTTACAAACAACTCTATTCCATCTCCTTTCCTCTCTCCCTCCCATTCTCTTCCATCTCTGTGTGCTCCCTTCCTCTTATTTCCTGATTCTCCATACATTCTTCTATCCTCTGTTGACCTAAATAATACTTCAAGGAATGACCCTGGTAAGAGTTACCATTTGAATAAGTTTGTTCCCCATAGTTTCCTGTATCTGAATGCTTGGCCCATGGAACTTGGCATTATGAGGAGGTGTGTCACTGTGGAGGTTGACTTTGAGGTCTCTATGCTCAAGTTATGCCCAGTGTAGCATTCTAGAGCCTCTTCTTGGCTGCCTGTGGAAAACTATCCCCTTCTGATGTCTGCAGATCTCTTAGCGACTCCAGCACCATGTCTACCTGCATGCTGCCATGTGCCTCACTATAATGATAATGGACTGAACCTCTGAAACTGTAAGAGAGTCTCAACTAAATGTTTGCCTTTATAAGAGTTGTCTTGGTCATGGTGTCTCTTAATGGCATGGAAATCTAACTAAGAAAACAATTATTCAAGAGTCAAAATAAGCCGAGCAGTGGTGGCGCATGCCTTTAATCCCAGCACTTGGGAGGCAGAGGCAAGTAGATTTCTGAGTTCGAGGCCAGTCTGGTCTACAGAGTGAGTTCCAGGACATCCAGGGCTACACAGAGAAACCCTGTCTCAGAAAACAAAACAAAACAAAAAAAAATCAAAATTAACCCTGGGTTTGATCCTTAGCAATGCCCACTTGCCCCTCACCCCCCGCCCCCTGCCAACACACACACACACACACACACACACACACACACACACACACTATTATGAGGGCTGGGACAGTCGGTGGTTTAGTGCTTGTCTAACTTGTACAAGACTGTGTATTTAAAAAAAAAAAACAAAAAACAAAATCTACACAGTGAGGCATAGTGGTGCATATCTGTAATCCTAGCACTTGGTAGTTTGAGACAAGATGATTATAAACTTAAGACAAGCCTGGGCTACAAATGGCCATCCTATCTAAATGATAATAAGAACAAATGATTCTGCAAGAGTAGGCATTGTTTTATTTAACTCCCAATCTCATGCATACAAAACAGCTGAACCTCAGTCAACACATTGCAATGTTAGGGTCGTGAAGATGGCTTGCATTCAGACACGACGGAATTGTCACCCCAAGTAAACAAACACCAACCAAAAGGTCTGGCTAATTTATGAATGAACGCCTTGAGTCAGTTCACACAAAGAGCACAGCTGTCCTCAGAGTGTCCTCCCAAGGCTACTTCAGGTTTGTGGCTCTCAGTAGTTAACATCGACTAGGAACTGCCCAGTCACAGTGCTGAGCAAATTAGCTGACAAGGGAACGGTTGATGATAAGGGTCAATTTTAGCTTTCTTTGGTTGGGATTCTTAAGTCAAAAGATGATAAGAATGAAAGCACAGAGTCAACTTTGAGACACACATAGAAACTCTGCAACTCTCCAGAGAGAGAGAGAGAGAGAGAGAGAGAGAGAATGGACATCTTCCAATGCATGGAGTAGCTGTGGGTACAGAGAAGGCTTTGACTCCCGGTTTTCCCTCTGCATCTGAAAGCTCCCAGAGAAGCTTACAATTAGGGAGAGAAAAACCTTTGAGAACGCATTCTAAAGGGGTTATTTTGGGGAAAGTGTAATTGAAAGAAATCGTGGCCAGTTGGTTTAGAATTTGCTCATGTAAAATGCATGCCTTCCGCAATGCACAAAGGGTTCCTGTTATAAGCCTCTCTGGTACCCGCGAGGAGAACTGGTCCACTGGCAAATTTATCGAGGGATTTCTCAGCTTAAGTACTATTTGTCTGTGAAATCTTTTGCAGATGGCAAAGTTATTTTAGTTCGCTGCGATGTCCTCCGCATTTGTAAAACAGAAAGGAAAATCCTAGACCTGTGGTTCCAAGAACTAATTACACACTGTCCAGAGGGTTTGAAGGAAGCCACAACATCCAGTTGATATCAATAGCCCTTACTTAAAAATAAAAAGAATATATCCCAAATAAATAATCTAATGTTTCAGGGCATCAAGAAGAAAAAAAAGGAAGGGAAAGAGAAAGGAAAGAAGGAAGGAGGGAGGGAAGAGAGAAGCAGAAGATGGTAGGAAAGAAGGAACAGGGGGAGAGAGCACTCTCCCTTTAAAAGGAGAAGATTTTCAGGAAAATAGGACCCACCTATCTGCCACCAAAGGCATCAACTTTCAGGATACAGGACACTGAACCTGAGTAGGATCCCAGCTGTAGGCCATAAGTGCTGTTGACAAGAAAAAAAAAAAGCCATTCTGAAACCTCATTTTGGTGTCTCATTACGAGGAAATCAAGTGACCTGGAACGTCAAGGGCGTCATTTGTCTTAAGAAACTCCAAGAACCATGGGGGAGAGGTAAGTTCCAATCCCACAGTGCTGAATCAAGAAAGGGAAGCGGAGGACCCACCTCCCACCAGGAACAGCAGGCTCAGAGTTCCAGGAGTAGCAATGACTTAGAGCACATGGACTGGGTGCTCATTCCACTTCAGAGACAGCTCCTGGAGGTCAGGGGACAGACACACCATTGCCCCTGGCAGCGATGAAAATGGTAGACAAGAATCTAAGGAAACTTTACTTTGGGAGGCTAAGTAATGTGTGGAGGTCAGAAAAGCAGAGGCAGAGAGGGATGGTACCCACCACAGAACCACAGTTCTCACCTCTCCCCTCCTGGGTGTGGGCAGAGGCAACAGATCCCCTTCTCCATCTTTCACAGAGATGGTTTTCATTTCCAAAGTCCTCCCACCCCAACCCCCTGGAGCCCATTTCTCTGACTTTCTCCCTGCCCCTCCGTGGCAGTGTGAGAAAGGCAACTCCTCCATAGATTATATAGAGAAGTAAATAAATAAATGCCTAGAGCTCTGAGAAGCCGTGTGCAGAGGGAGTGCAAGGGAGCAGACCTGAGCCCATTAGCATGCAAGACACAGGATGCACATCTCTGTTTACCAAGGGGGTTCTCTGTGGCCTTATCTTGGCAACTCTTCTGGGCTTCTTTTAATGTAGAAAGAAAGCTGGAAGTAGAGAACTAAAAGAGGACTCTGGAGTTACTGGACATAGCCAAGAGTCTGAGGTTTCAGCTAATAGGAGGGAGAGGGGAAGAGCTGTTATCTACAGGGTCCCAAGCTCTAGGGGAGAATCTAATCTATGTATTTGTTCCCGCATGGATGGGTAATGCCTCAGCCTGGAGAAGGACGAATCCAACGGTAGTCAGACCGTTGGAAGACAGACCATTGCAAAGTCAGTGGAAAGGAACCATCTGTAGTTACTCATGGAGGAGACACACCTACAATACATTAGGTAGTCGCAAAGGTAACCGGACTATCATGGTGCACAGGGAGACACAAAGACTGCCAGCCCTTAAGCTTATAAGGAACAAATACGTTGACATCAGATTCCTCCAGGAAGAGGGTAAAGGCTGACTGCTGGTAAGAACTGACCTGAGGGTCCAGTGCAAGGTCTCAGATATGCCACTAGAAGCCTGGAGCTGCTCAGCCTTTTGTCTGTCTCTGCCCAACACTGCATCTTGACCTGGGCCTATACCCATTTCTCAAAACTACCTTCAAGCTTTAATGAAGTGCCATGTGCTGTTTTAAGAGCTCGTTGAGCCCCTTTGCCCAGATGTGTAGACTGACTTTTTCTCTAATCACTTTGGTAGCATTGTCTTAATAACCAGGTCCACCTCACTCATTTGATAAACGTCAATCTTTACCCAGGTATTTGGTTAAAGTTTCTTCATAGGAACATCCTGGGTCAAAACAGAACCAGTGCCTTAACTCTTAACCCAAAACAGTTCTTCACTCAAGAAGTCAACTAGTGGGTGGGTGGAGAAATGGCTTACAATAAAGAGTATGTACTACTGTTCTTCCAGAAGATACAAGTACAGTTCCGAGCACCCATGTTGGTCAGCACACAACCGCCTGCTACTTTAGCTCCAAGGGTTATGGCGCCCTCTTCTGGCCTCCACAGCCACTACACTCAAGGGTACATATTCATACACAGACATACATGTATATGCATAACTAAAATGTAAAATAATCTCTTGGGAAAAAAACTAGATTTAAAAAAAGTCTTAAAGATGTGGAGTCAAACATGTTCCTCAAGTAATAAAGCAAAATCAAATAAAAGTTTGGGAATTCCTTTTGTAATTTATTCATGTTGGTATTCAAGAGTTATCCAGTAGTCCTTAACATAGAACTTCTCATAGGCTTTCTTCCTTCTTTTTTTCTGAGGTTTGTGTAAATCTAGGAAAGTCTAATAGAAAAAGTGGAAGTAGCTGAGGTTTCTAGTTAATTCTTTTATGTACTTCCTGCCCATGTGCTACATGAGTCTTCTTGGATATACTTTTGTTTCCCTGTGTCGTGGAGATCCTACAGCTTTAGAGCTGAAGGACCGACCCTTTCACGTGCTCTGTCAGTTCATAGATGGGATAGGCTTAGGTGGCAGCGTAGGCCACCAGATCAGCACGTTCTCCTGTGGCAGCATGGCCCTCAGACATCACAGGTCTCCACTGGCAGCCCAAACCATAGACATCCACTTGACCTTTGGTGTTAACTCAGGCCACAGACATAAACACAGACCCCAGCTGCAGCAGGACCATGGGACTCAGACATGGACCCTTGCAGCAGCCTGGGTCAGGACATCACCATGGCCTCAGGCAGTTGTGTAGGCTCTTTGTATCTGCCTGTTCTTCACAGCTGTGTGGAGTCTCCAGGTCTACCTCCCTCCACAGTGCACCAATCCTTTAGCTTTGCTTTCTCTCCCATCTCTCCACGGAGGTCTCCATCTTTTATATCTGTTGACCACACATTCACCCATTGTCTTAGTTAAGGTTTTACTGCTGTGAACAGACACCATGACCATGACAACTCTTATAAGGACAACATTTAATTGGGGCTGGCTTACAGGTTCAGAGGTTCAGTCCACTATCATCAAGGTGGGAACATGGCAGTGTCCAGGCAGGCATGGAGCAGGAGGAGCTGAGAGTTCTACATGTTCATCTGAAGGCTGCTAGCAGAATATTGACTTCCAAGCAGCTGGGATGAGGGTCTTAAAGCCCATGCCCACGTTGATACATCTACTCCAACAGGGCTTGCCACACCTTGTAATAGTGCCACTCCCTGGACTGAGCATATTCAAACTCTCACCCCCATCATAGTGGCACCTGCCACTATGGATGTCTTTCTTCTAGCCTCCCTGGGCTAGAAGGTGGCAGGTGTATGTTGGTTTTTAATATTGGTGTTTCCAATATAGTCTAACTTCTGTTTTTTAAGGAATTTATTTACGTATATGAGTACCTTGTAGCTGTCTGCAGACACCAGAAGAGGGCATCAGATCCCATTACAGATGGTTGTGAGCCACCATGTGGCTGCTGGGAATTGAACTCAGTACCTCTGGAAGAGCAGCCAGTGCTCTTAACCGCTGAGCCATCTCTCCAACCCTCTTCTTTTCCTTATATTTCAGAAATAGAAAGAGAGCAAAGTGCAAATAAGGGTTTGTGCTTTAATGGGGATTAGGCACCAAGAAACTCGTGGTGTAGGGCATTCTTTCAAGTTCTGGAATAACATAAAAGAAGTCAGAAAACATGCTGGTGGGTTTAAAATTAGTTCAAATAAATTATTTTTTTTGTAATTTAAAAAACCTAACAAATCACTTCAGACTTCAGTTCAACCCCACACCCCAGTGCTTGCAGATTCTGGCTACCAACAGGCATTAGTGACTGAAGATTACATCCTTAAATTGTGCTTAGCCTAATCAAAGGAACATAAGCACTAGGAGGTGGGAGAAGCCAGCCATCTTGTTTGATTCAGAAGTCAGAAAGGCGAGTTGCACTAGAGGACCCTTATCCCAGGTGATGAGTGACAGGGGCAGCTGTCAGTCTTCCTTAATTTTTTTTATCTCTGAGTTGCACTCAGACCCCCGATTTCTCACCACAAGTGAGAATGGGAGGGTGCCCTTCGGGGATTTCTGTGGATTGCCTTAGCCTGCACACTGCTTTGCATTTAGAGGTTGCTCTGTAACTGCTCCATTAACAGACAGCTCGTCCTCAGTCGGAGGCCTAACCTGGCTTCTAACTGGCCCTGTGACCTTGAGATCTTCACCTTGCTAATCTTAATTTCCTTTATTGATAAAGGGAGGGCACGGAGCAGGCTAAAACCTCACAGACTTCCAGCTGGCTTTCATGGTCTTGAAACGTTAGGTGAACCGTTAGGTGAAACGTTAGGTGAAACGTTAGGTGAACCGTTAGGTGAACCGTTAGGTGCCAAACTTGTTTGGTGAGTTGTTTGTTTTGTGAACTAAGTAAAAGTAATGTTAGAGCTGTTTGTTGTTGTTGCTATTGTTGTTTTGTTTTGTTGGTTTTTTTTTTTTAAAGACTATCTACTGTAAAATCTTAATGACCTGTGAAGGTAGAACACCTCCTTATCAGGTCAAGCATTATTATCAAGATAATCAAACCTGATTGTTTAGAGTGAGGGAGGATGCCGATATTGATATATTTGAGGGATACCAACTTATCAGCTCTTAGGAAGTAGAAATTGCTGAAAACAAGGGCAGGGTGGGAGTGGGGATGGGTATCTATCGAAACAGACCGAGAAGCCAGCTAGTGGGAAAACTGAATAAGAAACATTGGAGCATACACATGTAACATGACTTCTGCATGCATGCACATGTAACATGACTTCTGCATTTCGTGTGTAGACAATGGAGCTTCTGAGGGATAGAGATGTGTGTTGGATAACCTTGCAACTTTTAGCTCTCAGCTAACAAGATTCTTAGACGCTTCCATCCACCCTATTTTGATCTCCACATTCACCTTTGATTCACTCACTGCATTCTGCAGCCTGAAAGCCAAGTTTGAGGAGTGAAGAAGACTAACCTGGACCTGGGAACCCCAAGCAAGGACACATTTCCCCCTCAGCAACAGCCATGAGGGAAGGGAGACTCCTTTGCCCAGTTGGAAGGATGAGAGAACAGCAAGCAACCAGGCTTATGGGGACTGCAGCTCTCAAGAGAGATGGTAGGGACAGACCAGAATACACATTGCAGGTGTTTTTTTTTTTTTCCCAGAATGCAGTGCAATGTCTTCTTAGTCTGGCGTTAGCCCTAAAAGCCAACGTAGAGCTCAATCTGCCTAATGACTAATGGCAGCCACTTTCAGGTTTATCTTTTGAGGCTCGAAATGGCTCTTCTTCCAGCAGGCTGTAAGTAAAGAGGTGGAGGGAGACTAAGCCAATGAAACAGTTGCTGGTGTTTGTTGAGTGGCTCATAGCCAGGAAGTGGGTTAAGAGCCCAATATGTATTGCCTTTTTAATCTGCAAGGCAACTTTCTGTTGCAGAAACTTTCTTGTGGATTAGGAAATTGAAGCACAAAATAAAGAACTCATTGAAGACCTCGGGCTGTACAGTGGGGCCGGGATCTATACCCAACATAAAGGGTTCGACAATCCACACCTTAGCTACATGATCAAATGACTCCCAACTGCAGCCGAGGTGTCTAACACATCAAATATTTACACTGTGTAGATCACTGGGTATATACCCTTGAGCAGGCTGACATGGTAAAGATTAGCCAGTCACAATAGCTCCCACCTTTATGTAACTTATATAATTTTCCTTCCTTCCATTCCCTCTTTCTTTCCTGTCTTTATGAGACCCAATTTAACTATGAGGCCTAAGCTAACCTGGAACTTGCCATGAAGCCCAGGCTAGCCTAGAATTTGCAATTCTCCTGCCCCAGTCTTGAAAATGCTGGCACCACAGATGTGAACCATCACACTCGGCTTTCCTTTTAATTTTAGGGATAACTGAAATACAGAGGAAAATAAGGACAGCATTGATACGGGATCATGGATCAATTCTGGAATGAAATGAGATGATTGGATTTCTGACTGGGGAAAACCTTTGTTCTTTCCATGAACTGATGTTTGGGGGGTCACAAACAGGAGCAACGTCATCCTGAGAGGGTACGATTCTGTTAGCTCTGCAGTTTGTGAGTTAAAGACATCCGAGTCTTATCTAACTTTCACGGGTCCCAGAAAAGCTTGGGTTCTTCCTTGAAAGTGCAGGGCTTATGAGATCCGGGATGCTCCCTTCCTTCCATCACTGCTGAGCTGCTAAAAATAGAAATGCCCTAGCACACCAAGCTCGGTTCCTTCTGAGCAAATCTGCTAGGGTGGGACACAAACATCTGAAGTTTGCTCAGTTCCCTGGTGATGGGCAGATGTAGCCAGGATTAAACACGGCATCTGATGGCAGTTTTGTCATTGTTTTCTGTTAATGGATCTAAGCATTCATATTATTGAATCACCAGGCCAGGAGAGAGACAACTTCACATGGTCTTTGGGGGTAGTTTGTGTCCAGAATTCAGACGCAATGAAAGTTAAATGTTTAGGTGTGTGTGCACACACACATATGTGCCTCTGAGGAAGATGTCCACACTGAGCACTGTGGCGTTCTGGGCTGGCAGATGTCGGCACAGGGAATCTTTCCAGTCTCCGCTTGGCTATTTTCTGGACCTAGAAACACTGCTTTTCATTCTCTCTAAACTGACAGAAGGAAGTTAGCTAAAATTTCCTAAGATGCTCTAATTTGAGTTTAGTCTGTTATGCAGACTATGAAGAGCATTGTTCAGAACAGAGCTGAGGGCTGAAAGCACCTCTCAGTGGGAGTGTGGACGAGCTGAAGAGGAGGTGGGAACAAAGTGTTTGCTTTAAAAATACATGGCCTGAGAGTGTTCCATTCTGAATTAGGACAGGCCCGTAATTCTCTTAGAAATGGGGGATGTAGCGGACAGAGAACAACATTAGCACAGTGAGTCAGTACTGTAGGTAGCAGCACAGAGATGCTACAACTATGCAAATATCAACAACACTTCTAATCCCCAACACAAAGAAAACAGACAGAGGAATCATGACAAAGGAAAACAGAGGGGATCTAGTTTTCAGATGACCAGGAAAGCCCCAAACAAGGGTCAATCTAAGCCTGAAAAGAAAGCACCTCTAATTTATAGCATTTGTCAATCTTTCTGGAGTAAACACCCTCGCCATGACTGATTTAGGGCTATCAGCGGATACCCCTGAATGCAGAGCTGCGACGATACACTCAGTCCTGTGGGGCATTATCAACTGTTCCAGTACACCCTACTTAGGCTCATAGACAGAATAAGGTTAACTAACAGATCAGTCTGTCTCTGTGTCTGTGACACATGAACAGCCAGAACGTGTCTGCATGAAGAGCTGTTGGCTGGGCGGCTGGGGTAAGTAAGGCAAAGGAGGGAGAGATGACGGTAATGTCTGGGCAGTTGCCAATCATTCTAAAGATTTTACAAGGAGATGTTACTTATGAACTTCTTGGATGAGTGTGAGGTTAGGCTGGGATAGAAAATCCATTACGGGTTGGAGCAGAATGTCGTCTCTTTCTTCAATTTACAATCGAGTTTTGTCCTGAGGCAAGCTGAACCTTGGATGGTGTTTATGAGGCTACGAGATAACCTTTCCTGGGTTTTACTTTAAATTTTGCCTGTATGTGATATGGGACTTGATCCGTTATGGATCCTGGACTTGCAAGGCCAATTGTCTATGACAAGGCTACATGCTTAGCCCTGGGTTTTTAATTTAACAAAACACTAATTAGATTTTTTTAGATTAGCAGGAGGCAAAGAGGACAGGTTGTGACAGTGACCAAATTTGCTGTTTAAGTTTAAGGGAAGGATCAGTGATCAATAATGCTATTTTAAGAAGAGAAGGAAAATAAAAGGCTCCAAATGCTACAGCCTGTGCACAGAAGCATCCTGCTACTGTGGTCTTGTAGAAGAGGCTACATCCTTATGTCTAAGAATAGAACTATAGAAGCATTGCAATTGTGACTATGCTGAGACTTCTTCAGGCCAACAGTTTTTATTTTGAAATAAAAAGCAAAACAAGGCCAAACCCAGCTCCCATTTCATATTAAAATTATTCAAAGAGAAACCTAATCCATAATTTTGTTTCACACTACTGTATGATGATAAGGGATTGCAATATCCACTGCTTAAAGCAAACACAGTGGCCTTTAGCCAGTCAATACCAGTTCACTAACGGTTCCCTCATTCAGTGGGACAATATGAGGAGCAATGACCAACGGGTGCAGAAATGGGGGGCAGGGGTCTTCTAAATTGTGTAAATTTAATTTCTCCTAAATTTATCTGTGGCCGTGGTTAATGCTCTGTCACAGTAGTAAAGGCTAGTCATTCGTTTGTTCTTTAGATGTTCACAGGGCATCTTCTCTGCACCGAGCGTTGCCATTGCTCCTAGAGATGTGCCAGAGAACAAGACAGGTGCAGTTACTTCTTAAGTCAGCTTACAACCAAGAGAGAAAAAAGCTGGCAAACCAATCATTACCTTCCATAGCATCGCAGGTAAAACACCCCAACCCAAAGTTCTGTGCTCTGAAATATATATATTTAGGCAGGAACTAAAGCAGAGACTGTAGAGGGATGCTACTTACTGGCTTACTCTCCCTATCTCCCTCAGACTACTGTATTTCTCTCCTGAGCTTCCAAGCCCCTGGACTTTGAAAGGTTTCTCTCCCTGCGGGTACACAACGACTGTGGCCATGTAGTGACCACAAAGAACTCACAGCACATCCCAAATGTGAAAGCAGTTTTCCCAGCCTCCCATCTTGCTGTCTCCTCAGTTATCTGTTTGGGTGTCAGACCAAAAATATGTCTTGCCTTAGGTCAGAAATACTCCTGTTCATGTCCCTGGTCACACCTGCATACCCACCTGTTCATGTCCCTGGTCACACCTGCACACACACCTGTTCACGTCCCTGGTCACACCCACATTTCTCATCTGTCTGTGGATAGAGTGGAGAACACTGAGATACTGGTTCTTAGAGCCAGACTTTGGAAGCAGAAAGAAGCCTCCTGGCTCTTCTCACTCCTGGGTTCTATTGACCAAGACTCTTTTCTGAACTTCAGTTTCACAAAGAACTTCCAAAAGGAAAGCCATGCACAAATATAATTAAGATAGGATGCAAAGCCAGATGTCTTTCGTTATTATTTCAGTAAATGCTCACTGGCATCTGCCCTAGTGATCAGGCTACTGTGATGAAATGCATGAAGCTCTCCCAATGGACACTATATGCTTTCCTCTAGCTTCTAAGAACGTGTGATAAGGGGGTGGTGAGATGGCTCAGTGAGTGATAGGGCTTGCCACACGAGCCCGACCCTCTGAATTCCCTCTCTGGACCCTACACAAAAGTGGACGGAGAGAGCCTACTACACAAAGTTATCCTCTGACCTCTTCATGCACTCTAGCAACCACAAAACACAGATTACACATACACAGTGGCAATGAATCAAAACTTGTAAATAATTGGCAAATGTAATACAGCACACATACAGAGATGAACACAGATCCTGAAGGCACATGTGTGTGTGTGTGTGTGTGTGCGCGCGCGTGCGCGCGCGCACACACACGCGTATACCAACATACCCACCACCCAGGCAAATTCCCAAAGCCACACCGTCCATACCATGCCCACTTCACACCTGTCTCCAGTGATGGTAACCCCTCCTTTCACTTCTGTCCCCACAGACTAGTTGGACCTCTTCAATTCCTATAAGTGAAATTATATGTACCATTCTGAGTTGCCTTTTTGTATGTAGCCTCTTTTACAAATAGATAAATAAATAAATAGATAAATAAATAAATAAATAAATAAATAAATAAGTCTATCTATCTTTGGGGAGCTTTCATACTGCTGTTGGCATATATATATATACAATTATATATACAGCTTTCATACTGCTGTTGGCAGTATACAATTATATAATTTTTATGGCATTGGAGGCTGAAACCAGGACCTTCCACATGAGCTTCAGACCCCAGACAATTTGTTGTATATTTCATTAAATGAACACGTATTACTTGTCTATCCATTTTACTTTTGACTAATAATGAATTGTGTCCAATTTAAGCTTTTGAAAATAAAATTCAGTGTGAACTTTGTTATGCACCGTGTCCCCGATACACGGAGTGGCTTCCCCGGCAGTGTGGAAGCTTTGGGGACACACTGACACATGGCTTGCCAGAATAGCCGTAACAATTTACAAATACATCAGAAACATATCAAGATTCCATTTGCCAGCAGAGAGAGGGACAGGATGAAAACATGTCGTTGTGGCGTATTAAAGGCTATGTACAAATAAAAGCTGGAGGGAAAGGATTAACCTTAAACAGTGAGTTTATCTATGTTTCTCTCTTTATCTTTTCAAACTATTTCATAGTCAACACATTCAGAAGTAATTTGACTATCATTTAAAGGGGAAAAAAATCTTTATTGAGTGTTTTCTCTGTACCCAGCACTGGATCCATCAGTGGGAGGCAGAAACATAAGCCAGCAGGTAAGCAGGGCTGTCAATCAATACCAAACCACCTCCACGGGACGAGCAGCCTCCCTGGCACAAGATAAGTTATTATGCTTACTACAGCCTCTGTTGTTCATAGTTAAGCCTAATCTTAATGGATACAGGACTGTTTTGATTTAGAATAGTTTTCTTGACAAATTAAAATTTACAAGTCAGTTAGCAGTTTCAATCACAGAACTGATTTCATCCTTTGAAACTGTATGAAGATATTATAGCAAAGACTGATAAATTCTCCTTGAAAAGTTTTGCCCTCCCCGCAACTCTTTTCCAGGATGGCTTCCACTATACACACTGTGAAATGTCGGCTTCATTCATAGATTCCCCAGGCAGACATTTAGAAGCGTCCTTGAGCTCCCACACAGCACACACACTTTCATTGAAAACAGATGATCCTTAGAGGCATGCTTTAATTCTGTAGTACAAATTCTCTCTGGACTGGGGTATATTTTTCAAGCCATCTGAAGCATTTGGTAAGTGTGAGTGAGCTATACCTATTTAACCAGTTGGCCCTCTTCTCTCCTGACACTGACTCTCACTACACAGCCAAGGCTGGTTTCCAACTCATAACCCTCCAGCCTCCACTCCCCACAGGCTGGGATTGCCAACCTGTGCCACACGCCTCCCCCAGTCGCCTCAAGACACATTCTTAGGTTGTTCTCAGTTCTCAAACCATAAACGGTGCTTGAACAAGGCCTCTGTGGTCATAACCTTTCACTGGATGGACGTCCAGAAGGAAGTTTGCAGAGTCTGGACTTTCTGAAGAGGACTTCTACATTTCTTAATGGCCGAAAGCTCCAGAGCAATTCTTTATTTTGCCTCCATAGAGCAGATAGGAGACTGCAGAGATGCATGGTGATATGGAGCCAGTGGGAAGGCTTGGTGCTCATTCAGCCTTAAGAGGATGGAGAGGACAGAGCCTGTGGTCACATCTGACGTTTTGTCCACTCGAGGAGAAGACTCCATGACTCCAGGTGTCCTCTTCAGCCAACTCCTCGAGTTGTTCTTTGTGGCTGATTTCTCACTAGGCTGGATTTAGGAAATTATCCTAGGGATAATTATGCATTTCTGCCACTTGTTTTACAATTACTTGTACCATAATATGATTTAAAACAAACGCACAAAACAGGGTTTTGGTATGTAGCCCCACCATGCTGGGCTTATCATATCTGGTGTTAACAGCTCAAGCACTGATGAGTGATTATTTTAAGAGTGCCCCATGAGTCTGGAATCAGTATACACCATCACATGGACTTACGATTTCCCAAGAACAATCAAAGAAACCTCCCAGGGCCTGTTGAACAGGAGACTGAATCTATAAAGCCCTATTTGGGGATAGGAGGCCCGAGCTTCCTAAGCAAATAGGCCCTCTTCATCTTCATTTGCAGCTGACCATGTCCTTGCCTTTCCCATCTATTTCTGGAGCCCCTGGAATAGGTCACATCCTTCTCAGCGTATGGTTGCTCAGCAGAAAACAGTGAGTTATTGACCAGGCTCACTGCCCTCAAACTCTGGGCCAGAAGTTCTTGTCCTTCCTCCAGTCCGTGGATTCATTTGGCAGCTTTCGGAAGCCCATAAACTTCTTCTCGGAATAATGTTTTGAAATACTTGTCATAAATATGTGGCATCACAAATGAACCAATATCCAAATAGAGTTATTAAAATATTAAAAATGAATACGTGGTATGATATATACACTCTCTTGTCCACATTAAATAACAACATTGAACAGCAGGCCTAATAGCTAGCATTATTTTGGAGAAGCAATAAGTGGAAATAGTATTTCAAGATGTTTGCGGTGATCAGGGCCTGATAGGAACTGTGATTTCTGAATGTCCATGATTTCTATAGCAGCTAAGCCGAGGCTGCTATCCATACTTGTGTGCTCATTCTCATAAAGGAAGCTCAAAATTTGAGTTTGAAGAGAAAACTGTGCTTTCTTCCCCCAACAGGTTTTAAAGACCTTGGTCTATACTTTAAGAAGCCCTGTATGAAGACCAAGAGAGACAGGCTTTATAGCACCTGGGAGGTAGAGGCAGCAGGATTGAGGTCAAGGCCAGCTTGGGCAATCCTGCCTTAAAACAGTGACAATCAAAAGGCCAAGCCCAAGGATCCTTAGACCTCTCAAGAGCAATGTGAGAAACAATCAGAGAGTAAGACAATGTCTGCAAACACTGAATAAAAGTTATTTTCAACCTGGAATTTTACGATTAAACACTGTGTGACAAGCAAACAATGATTTATTGCATGGCTGACTTGGAAATTGTTTTTTTACCTAGTCATAGCCTTGTATACATACAGCTCTGAATGCTGAACAAAACTTGCAATACAGCCACTGGTGGCCATAAAGGCAGGAAACAAATATTATACTATCATTTATATTAATGCAATACCAATAAAAAGCATTCTAGGCACTTGCCTGCATTCTCTCTTACTCGTCTGCTGGATCTCCCACCCTGCTGTTCCATGAGCAAGCTTAACTCATAGTGCATGAATTAATTATCCATTCCTCGCATCCAGAGATGTACCACCTCTTCCTCTGCTCTCCTCCTGAGTCCCCTCCTCTCTACACTGCTGTTCTGTCCATTTGGGTGTGCCTGTCTGGACCTCTGCCCCTTCCTCCCAGGCCTCTGGACTGTTGTGTGAGTGATCAATGTGTTCATAGCATCCATGAGCTTGAAGCCTTCTATGACATCCAAACAGACCTCAGTTCTCCAGGTGTGACACTGAAGATCTTCTGAGGTCTGGCCCTATTTTATTAATGCCTCTGTCATAGAGTTTCCTTGATAGCACTCCAGGACCCTAGCAAAGTAAGAATGCCACTTCTTCAATTCAGGCAGCCTAACACATTCCACCTTGCTTCCCAAGTCAACACCCACTTGTCTTGACTCACATAGCAAGCCTATTGAAAGCTTATATATCATATATATCAATATCTATACCTATCTATCTATCTATCTATCTATCTATCTATCTATCTATCTATCTATCTATCCTGTCTCTCTAGGTGACTATAGAGAACCCTGACCAATAATACATCGACAATGACTTGTGGTCTTCATCTGCAGCAGCATAGGTGAAATCATACACACACACACATAAATTATTTAATTAAAAAACCCACCTACACACACACACACACACACACACACACACACACACACACACACACACGCAGTTGTTCATCCTCACCCACTGTGTTAATCTGCAAGCAGCCACTCAGCAGGACTGATTTATCCATGTAGTTATTAATGCTGCAGGACTTTACCCAAATGGTGTGTAGTGAGGGACAGCAGCTTTCCAGAATTCTTCCAAATGCAGAAACGACTTTGACCTTTATCCTTTATTCAGTTCTGTGGTTAGAAGACCATTATCCCATGGACCAGCAAAGATGCTGATGAGCTTTTATGATGGCATTTGAGGATCGTCTGGCAGCATCACTGCCTAGGTACCATATCACCCATGTCTCTAGCCATTGGACTCTCATTTTGCTGGTAACTCCTAGGGAAGCAGCTGAACAGTAGTAACCAGCTCTGAGAGCACTTGGCTCTCTTGTTAGGAAGACCTTCATCTTGACAGACTTGAGAATGGCTGCCAGGTACAAGACAAATGTGATGGCACCAGAGTCATTCATCAAATAAGAGAGAGAGTGACCTTTGCCATCCATTAGGACAAGATGGAAAGCTTTGGCGTTAGCTCCTCTGGAAGAGTGTATCCATCCATGTCTGTCCTTTCAGATGGAATCATGGCATTACTAGGAGCTTTTTGGCTGAAGTGTGTGGTCCTACATGGACGATGTTTTATACCATACAGTCTCTCCTTCCAGAGTCTATCACTGGTTCTCTGCCCTGAGACTCCTCCTCAGTTGGTACCTGCTTTGTTCTGACCAGAGTCTTCTGTGAAACAGAAGAAAGTCTCCCAACCAGAGCTGGCTATCCTTAGAGTGGTCTCCCCTTTTGTTCTGTTTTTGGAAACATAAGCAGACACTTCTTTGACTAATTAGAATTCCAAAACCAAGCCCAGAAACAAGGCAAAGAATCCAGAAAGTCTTTAATTTGTAGAAATGTTTTGGTTTTAATATAGCCAAGGCGGTTTAAACATATACTGTACCAGAAGCAAGAGATGAGTGGGAAGAGGTTGTGTGGGCTCAAGAACTAAAAGGCGGTGAAGAAAAGGCTGATCATAAAAAGATAAAGGGAAAAAAGACAAAGAGGACCAGGGGAATGAGTGAACATTTGGGGAGGGATAGCATCAAGGTACATTATGTGCATCTATGGAAATGTTGGAACAAACTTATTTTAAAACTCTGTTGTCTTCTAGTTCCTATCCTCCCCACCCCCACTTCGTGTGTGTGTGCATGCGTGCGCGCGCTCACGAATGTCTACACACACTCATGGACACCAAAGGCCAGAGGTGTTGAATCTCCCTGGAACTGGACCTACAACTGCTTGTGACCCACAGGTGCTCAGAACTGGACTCCAGTTCCTGTTGGAGCAGTGCACACTCTTAACTACTGAGCCATCTCTCCAGCCCTAAGACCCATATTTTATAATTAATATATACTAGATAAAAAGAATCCTAGTGAGCACACTTGAAAGCACCTAGTCTCTGCACATGGTGTTTGGGGATAAGGATGTGGTCTCAGCAAGAGTGGTCACAGGCATGGACGCTGTCAACTGAGGTTCCTGTATCTCCCTCCATCTTCACAGCCATACTTTAGTCCCCTCCTGCCAATATCTCAGAAATTGTAACTCTACTCAAAGAGCTGCTCACCTTGGAGACAAAGCTAATCCAGGAGAAAGCAAACACTTCTACCAGGCTTGATGGTTGTGTACTCTGAGGCAGGGAAGCTGAGGCTCTGTGGGACAAAGCTACTGCTAGAAGTCTATGTAGAGAGAAGGCCGAGGGGCACCAGGTCCCAGGGGTCAGAGCCAAGCACTAAGATGTTTGCCCAGAGCCACCAAGCCAAAGGACTACGGAAGGATCTCAAGTCACTAACCCCAAAGTCCTGGCACAGAAAGTCTTCTGTGGACAGGCTCAGATCCTACAGAGCAAGGGCTTTAATGGAGCAAGCTACTCTCTAGCTGTACCTACCTGGCATGTATATATGCAGGATGCTCAGGAGTCTACATCAGTTCTTTATTCTATCTCAGAAAGAGGCATTCTTCTATCCTTAGTAGAGCTAAGACCCCTAGTGTGTGTGTGTTCTGGATTTCACATCCTCCTACAGTGGTGGGGACCACCATTTTTATATCATAGACAAGTGACCTCCTAAAGGCAGATGTGTCAAAGGTTTGATCCCTGTGTTAGAGGATTATAAGACTATTTTCTCTTTTGTCTTGGTTCCTGATATAAGTAGACTTTCTCTGCCATGTGCTCTCTGCCATGATGTCCTACCCTCTTCAGAGGACCAAAGTAATGGGCCCACTTGATCTTAAATGGAGAACTTAAGAACCATGAGTTAAAATAACTTCCTTTCTTTTTCTAAGTTAACTGTCTCTGGGTTTTATTCTAGTGATACAAATATAACTCGCATAGCTCTATATGGTATCTCACCAACATAGTTCTATATTATATCTAACCAATATGTCTCTTTATTATATTTAACTAATTTGTCTCTATATTATCTCTAACCAACATATCTCTATATCATATGTAACTAACATGTCTCCTTATTATATCTAACTAACACATCTCTATATTATATCTCACTAACATGGCTCTGTATTATATGTAACTAGCATGGCTCTATACTATATCTAAATATCATGGTTCTATATTATAATCTAACTAATATGACTATATTTTTCTGTGTCTCTAGCATCTTCAATTTGTCTCTCTCTGCTGGATCTTCACAGGATCCTGTAAACCTATTCTGTTCCTTCCAACCTCAGGGGAAAAATAGTTTCCCAACAGAGGAGAAAGGGGGAAGGGGAGCAGGAAGAGAAGGGGCAGGCAGAAGAAAGAGGAAGTTATTTTCTAGGGCAGTGCTTCTCAGCCTTCCTAATGCTGTGACCTTTTAATACAGTTTCTTGCGCTGTGGTGTACCCCCAACCATAAAATTATTTTTGTTGCTACCTCATAACTGTAATTTTGCTACTGTTATGAACAGTATGTAGATATCTGTGTTTTCCAATGATCTTAGACGACCCCTGTGAAAGGGCCGTTTGATCCCCACAGGGGTCAAGCCCCACAGGTTGAGAAACACTGGTCTACACAGTCCCACCAATTAGAACCAGAAGGTTCTAACACAACCATTCACTGAGAAGCTGTAACACCACCATTCTGGAAGAGACCTGAAGAATGAGAAAGGCTTGTCTAAGTCAGATTCATGTTAGTCTTTCAGCTTTCATTGGTTGTGAAACAATTCACACAATTTCACCGTGAGAGTTGCCCACAGATCAGGGAGATCATATTCTCCTTTGGCCAAGAAAAATGATTTACATCTCATGTCCAGGGGAGTACCTTCCTCTTATTCCATTTACAATCAAATGTGTCTTACAATTACTTATTTGGGGGATGTTATCTTGTGCTACATCTGTCTATGTAAATGTACCACAAGGCATGCTACAACAACAAGCTGGTTCTGTGGTAACTCTGGCGGTCCTGGAATTCTTGTGATGTCATCAGGGTTTTGTTTGTTTGTTTGATTTTTGTCTTGTTTTGGTATTTTTACACGGCTAGGCTATGAATGGTCTAGCCTTCATTCTCAGTATTTCTCATTTGCTAAAGAACACTTAGGCACAAGAAACAAAGAATGAGGTCTAGAGAGATGGCTCCATAGCTAAAAGTCATGTTGTTCTTTGTCACATATATACATATGTATATACATACATACATACATACGTACGTACGTACGTACGTACGTACGTACGTAAGCACACACAGAGAGAGAGAGAGAGAGAGAGAGAGAGAGACAGAGAGACAGAGAGACAGAGAGAGAGAGAGAGGCAGAGGCAAAAAGATAGACACGGGGGTGGGAGAGGGAGAAAGAATAAATTTTAAAAAAAGTTGTAGTTGAAAAGTCTTTGATCTCCTGCTGCTCTGGTTTCTGGGACACACTTGCTTCTAGAGGGGTGGGGCTAAATAATCCAAGTGGGAAATTAAGTAGAGAGAACTGATTACTAAGGAATTAAGGATCTTATAATTCCATAAATGGCCAAACTATCACTCTCCCTCCCCTCTCTCTCTCTCTCTCTCTCTCTCTCTCTCTCTCTCTCACACACACACACACACACACACACACACACACACACACACACAAGCAAAGCACAAAACCCAAGGATAAACAATGAAACAAACACCGAGTCCAACTGGAATGGTTTACAGAAGCTCTGCTTCCCCTGCAAGTTCCATGGGAATTCAGAGTTTTAAGGGGTTTATTTTTGTTTTTGTTGTGTTTTGTTTTTTTGTCATCCTAGTTTTTAATTCTCAAGGTTTCTTGACGTTAACGTTAACATTTTACTATCTTGCACAGGAAAGTAGAAGCCATCCATACGGCTTGATTAAGTTTCAAGATCAAATACTTGAAAAGTGAAGGTGATGTTACATATGGACAGATCTTACCACCCCATCCCCTTAGAGCTATGACCAGAGTGTGAAATACCCCATGCTCAAGGCCAACAGCAGCAGAGCTTCACAGCCCTCGGTCCTGTGGTCTGAGTGTCTTCAAGTCACCAGTACAGCAGGTAGCATCGTAGCAATCATCAATCTCTCACCGTCGCTAAGGGGTCTGTCAAATCAGATTCACACTCTCACTAGGAATGATGGTGCTCTCTGGGACAGAAACTGCTGCTAACCTTCAACATGCGTAGCCCCTGAGAAAGAATTGGCTGCTAGAACCCGGGAACGACTGTGTGGAGAATGAGTCTGACAATAGGAGCCTTTGGTACAAAGAGGCAGCTGAGCCTTTGTGGTGAGGAACAGAAGGAGCTGGGGAAGAGAGCCCCCAGACCATGTGTTTCTCGACCTCTGACCTCCCCACAGCATGTGCTATCCGTTGGGCTTTGCTGCTCATTGTCTGCCCCGATCAGCCTCCGGCATCCTGAAGCTGAGTGGAGCGTCCATCTGATGAGATTGTAGGAAAATTCCACTTGATATCAGGTCGGGAGGACAGTGCTGTTTGTCCTTCCCTTCACTTTGCTTCTTCAGCAGGCAAGCATGAAGGCAAACAGAGCAGGGTCCTGTGGATGCCGAGGCCACAGCTTTTTCTGTATCTCTTTTCCCAGAAGTTAGATGGGAGCAAGCCGCAGGCCTCTCAGATGAATGACGCAATCTCCATTCCAAGTTTAGCATTCTAAGCCCACTGGATGGTTTGGCAAGAGAGTCCCAGCCAGTGCTGTTAGAGATGTGGGAGACTGTTTTGCTCCTAACAAGTCTGAAGCAGAACACTCAAGAAAAATTTTCTCTCTTCTAATCTGGCTACAGATGAGGTTCTGTGTCTCTCTATCCAATTCAATCCCTAGCCACCGGGGAGACAATGAGCTTTCAAGAACATTTATTATCCAGTCTCTATGTTTTTGACTGAAACCTGATATCTTGATTTCAGTGTTTCCTGATGGCCATCACCCAAACGTGTTTTTTTTGTTGTTGTTGTTTTGTTGTTGTTGTTTTGTTGTTGTTGTTGTTGTTGTTTTCTTTTTCAAGACAGGGTTTCTCTGTATAGCCCTGGCTGTCCTGGAACTCACTTTGTAGACCAGGCTGGCCTCGAACTCAGAAATCCACCTGCCTCTGCCTCCCGAGTGCTAGGATTAAAGGCGTGCGCTACCACGCCCGGCCCCAAACGTGTTTTTAAGGTTTCATTCCACTGGTGCCACAAATAGGAAGCTGGGTTTTATTGCTGTACTGTTGCCGTTGTTGCCGTTGTTGTTGTTGTTGTTGTTGTTGTTGTCGTTTTTCCCTGTTGTGAAAAAAATGTTTGTCTGCCAACTTTCAGAAATAAGTTTTCTAAAACTGTCCATGGAACATTCTAGAAGGGACCTGAAGAATGAAAAAGGCTTGTCTAAGATTCATGTTAGCATCTGGCCTGTATTTAAATGATCACATTAGAAGAGAAGCCTGTGGGAATTCAGCTTAATTAACTAAAATATTTACTGCTGATGTAAAGATAAAAGGGAGACAGGAAAGAAACTAATGTTAAAAATGCATTTAGCATATTATTGCCTCCTCCCTTTGATGGGAGAGTAAGCAAAACAAGGAGTGAGCATCCACATTCTATATATAATTTATCACATTTCTCATCCAGTCGCTGAAAACCCATTCAGTATTTATAGTCAGTGTGGTCAGTGCACTTATTTATAACATGGCGTATTTTCTAATTGTGTTTAAAGACATTTGCTCACTTTAATATTTAAAGCCTGGTTACAAAAAAACAAAACAAACCAAACCAAAACAAAAACAAAACCCTCCTCTTTGTATTTTGTGTTTGAAGATCTCTCAAACATTATCAACAATAAACTTGGAAGCAATCTTATAAACATGTTTTTATTCTTCCTGTGACAGGGAAATTATATACGAAGAATTAAGGTCCGAGACCGTTGGACAGGGAGAAGAGAACGGTGCTGTCTTGTTTCCCCTGGCCACCGCTCTCTGCCTCCTCTTCCCTACACTTTCCATACCAGCTGCTTTTCTCACTGCTGAGACACATCCAGCAAACTCCACTGAAGGGACGAGGGTTTATTTTGGCTCATATCAGAGTGTCACTTGTGGCACCAGAAACAAAGCACAGGACAACTGCAAGTCACATTGAGTCTGCGATCTGGAAGCAGAGAGAGACAAGTGGATGCTGGTATTCCTGGCCTTTTTATCAGTTCAGATCACTAGCCCATGAGATGCTATCACCCACATTCAGGCTGTGTCTTCCTACCTCAGGTCAATGTCTCTGGAAGCGCCTCACAGAGATGCTCAGAAGCTTGCCTCCTAGAGACTGTAGATCCTCACTGACAGTCAGGATTAACCATCCAGTTTCCACAGCCTTTCCTTCACTCTTCTTTCTAAGTCCTCTTCTATGGGTCCACTATCCCTCAGTCCTTACCAGTCACTTTATTTGGACCTGCCTTCTTTGCTCCCTTGAGTCCAGTTTAAGACGTAGCTGTCCAACATATTCAACAAGCCTCGTCATCTGTCCCTTTTTGTGCCAGTCATTCTTTTTAAATGTGCTCAGCCTCCCATAGGGAAAGCACACTCCTCCATACGGTCTAGACCAGTGCTTCCCAACCTTCCTGATGCTGTGACCTCTTGAAACAGTTCCTTATGTTGTGATACTCCACCCCCCCCTGCAACCATAAAATTATTTTTGTTGCTACTTCACAAATGTTATTCTGCTACTGTTATGAATCATAATGTGAACATATAAACAGGTCTTAGGCAACCTGGTGAAAAGGTTATTTGACAACCCCTAAGGGGTCATGACCTACAGGTTGAGAATCACTCGTCTGGGGTCCCAATATGGCACTGGGCCTGTGAAGCCAATATTACCTTAGAGTTATGGTATACATGTTACTAAGTACAGAAAGGGGGAATCTGAAGGACTAAAGACTTCGAGTTGGAAGAGCTAATGTTGACCAAGGGTGGATGGGTCTGAAAGGCTCTCTGAAGAAAGTAGATTGTGCATGAGCCTCCCCTAAAGGAAGGCAAACAACCTTTGAGCTCATATCCTACGACATGTTCAAGTACATCCTCTCTTCAAAATGTTTTTATGTGATACTGGTTGGATAGAACCAAGGGCCTGGCACATCCTATACCCCCAGTTGAGGAGATCAGCCAATCAAATCAGCCACAGCCTGAGCTAAAGATGTGAGCTACTCATCCAGGGGAGAGTTAGAGGCAGTGGAATTAAGAAAAGAAGACAGTGGGGAAAGGAAGAGTGAAAGGTGGAGTCCGGGAAGCTGGACACAGCTGAGAGAAGACCAGAGGAGGTTATGAGGAGATGGAGAATACCTATCAGGAGCCAGAGGGGAAGTTAATCACCCAGGAGCAATAAAGCTTTGAAATAAACTCATTTTTATAGGAAAACCACCAATCAACAAACCCAAGACATCAATTTTCTATAGCCCAGCATGTAACTACGTTGGTAGAGTGCTTGCCTGCATACGATGTAACTGCGTTGGTAGAGCGCTTGCCTGCGTACATACTATGTGACTCCATTGATAGAGCGCTTGCCTGCATACATACAATGTAACTCCGTTGGTAGAGCGCTTGCCTGCATACGATGGGCGTGTTGCTGCATCGCTCTAATTCCACATTCTGGAAGCAGAAGCCGGAGGATCAGAGGTTCAAAGTCATCCCTAGCTAGATGAAAAGGCCAACCTGGGCTATCTAAAACTCTTCCTCAAAAATCAACAACACATATGAACAAACACAATATAGCAGTAGTTTTCAACCTGTGGTTGAGATCCCTTTGGCTGGTTGACTGATCTTTTCACAGGAGTCACTTAAGACAAATGGAAAACACAGATATTTACTTTACAATTCATAACTAGCAAAATTATAGTTATGAAGAAGCAAAGAAAATAATTTTATGGTTGGAAGTCACCATAACATGAGGAACTATATATAGTAAAGGCTGGCAATATCAGGAAGGTTGAGAGCCATTACAGTAGAGTATAGTCACTGTTAGTAATGCGGCAGCAAGGGGGTACCTGGGAGGACCCATGCCAAGGTGCTCCCCTGAGAAATCACGCCATGGGACAGACCTGATATAAGGAAAGTTTGTTGTAGGGGAAGGAAGGGGAGCGGGGACCTAGAAAGGGGGTAGAGGCAGAGGAAGTGGGGCAGAGAAAACAGAGAGAAAGAGTAGCTGGCCAGGAATGTGAGAGCTGAGGGGGGTAGAAAGAGAGGAAGAGAAAGGGAGAGAGAGAAAGGAGTGCTGGGAAATGGAGGACACGGAAGTAGGAGGGCCATTGTGGATCATGTGCTGACTCAGTGAAAGTACTACACACCTGCTCAGAACGATGTCAGTGAAAGTACTACACATCTGCTCAGAACGAAGACGATGAAGACGACTGGGACGTAGAATGTAGAACAGGCAGTCAGTCCTGGAGAAGGGGAGAGGGGAGCTACAAAACAAGCCATCCCCAAGACACCACAGCAGACTGTCCCACCCTTAAGGATTCTTGGCTGAGGAAGCAGTAGACCAAATAGTTTGGCTATCACTATCCCAGAGAGACTTCTGATAAATTAAAAGCCACCTTGGCAGGAGGCAGCCACTCTGAACTCACACAGTATAACAAAGGATTCTTTGTCACATAAACAAGGGCTTCAGGTAGGAGCTTCTGAGTGAGCTCAGGGAGGAACAGAAAAGCTCTGACTGGCATCTCATTTGCTCTCCTCAGCATGCACAGAGCAAAGTACAGTCAAAAGAGCATGGCTGAGGGGCTTCATGGGCCCAGAGCTGTTTTCCCTCTCCTTAGAGTATGTATGCAGCTATTGGTAAATTGCTGCACCTCTTGCCTCGTATTCATAGAATGGAGATAGGAGTTCCCAGCATAGGAGCCTGGAAGAACTGGATGGCCTAACCATCCGTGTGTGTGTGTGTGTGTGTGTGTGTGTGTGTGTGTGTGTGTGTGTGTATGTACCTGACTGGACTTTGAAAATCTCTAATTTTGAAGTGTGGAAAATAGACGTTTATTATATCCATGGAGTGCTGCAGAGACCTCCACCAGAGATTTAAGTCTTTTTCTTTTTCTTTTTCTTTTTCTTTTTCTTTTTCTTTTTCTTTTTCTTTTTCTTTTTCTTTTTCTTTTTCTTTTTTTCCTTTTCTTTTTCTTTCTCTTTCTCTTTCTCTTTTCTTTTCTTTCTTTTTTCTTTTTCTTTTTTTTCTTTGTTTTTGTTTTTTGAGACAGGGTTTCTCTATATAGCCCTGGCTGTCCAGGAACTCACTTTGTAGACCAGGCTGGCCTCGAGCTCAGAAATCCGCCTGCCTCTGCCTCCCAAGTGCTGGGATTAAAGGCGTGTGCCACAACGCCTGGCTCAAGATTTAAGTCATAATGTTGAAAAGTCATAAAAGCAGAGAAAGCAATCAACAGAGACAATTTCAGTGTGAATGTGGAAAAGTGCAGGGCCAACCTGGAGGTCCCTGGGGTTTCTTTTTGGCCTGATCTGTGCCACTTTTGTGCCTAGAGCATGTTTCCCTGAATATTAGAAAAGAGGCTGACCGAGAAGAACCATCGGATAGCCAAAGGAGGAAGCTAACCCTCCTGAAAGCAAGATGGTGGAATGTCTGGGCCTCCCTCCCTTAGCAGTCACATGAGCGCTATCCAACCTGGGCATATGAACTGTTCTTACAATGACAGGCTTGATCTGGCAAGATGGCTCAGCAAGCAAGTAAAGGTGACTTCATTCAAGGCTGATGACCTGAGTTCAATCCCCAATATCCATATGGTAGAAGGGAGAGGGGACCACTTCTCTCAAGTTGCCCTGTGATCTCAGCAATACCATGTAATTTCCCCCTTCACACACACATTCAGGATAAATAAATGTGATGGGGGAGGGCTTAGTGTTATGGTAAAGCAAGATCCCTTATACAGAGTTTCCTAAATTAGACACAAAACAAACAATAGTTTATAATTCCAGCACTGGAGAGGCTGAGGCAGGATATCACAAATTCAAGGCCCTGTTTGAATAGAGAACGGGAGTTGTTGGGGGGACCAGGAGCAGCAAAGAACTTGCAATATGTAGCTATTTTGCATAAGTTTTTGTATGTTTCCCAGTCACAAGACTCATAGCGTTGACATTCTTTGACTTTGCAAGAATGCTAGAAGCTCTTTGTTGTGTAAAGTACAAAGTGCTTCAGCAAAAAATAAGAAGTGACAAGCAGACGGGTCACAAGCATTTTCAACCTGCTTGTGCCTGGCCCAGCCTCTCCTCCTCCAGCCACTGAGAACCTGGCCAGTAGCCCCCACTCAGGGACACTTGCCTCCAGGAGTTGCCCCTCCCCTCACTTCTTCTCCTGCATCTTTAAGCTTTCTCTGCAAGTTTCTCCAGCATACCAACATGGTGCTTGTAGCTTCTATCATCTTAAAAATCCATCTGAGGCAGAAAGAGTACAAAGCTAAGAAGACCCAGAGGTAATAGTGTCCTCTGGAAAGGCCAGAGAGGTTGTACCCATGCACTCTCCACAGCTGTGGTTGCAAGCAGAAGCCTTGTGCAAGAGCACAGCAGTCAGTAGCCTAGCATAGAGGGGGAAGTCCTCACAAGGCCCCAGTCTGAGTTGAAAAGCCAAGAGCAGTTGATGGACATCGAAGGAGAGTCAGTTTTCTTCTGAAAGGAGAACCTCAAAAGGTTGCCCGAGCTGTCAGTTGTACACCTGTGAGCATATGGGCAACACAAGCGGCCCAGGAGGATTTATTTCGTGATAATAATGACAGAAAAAGAGAGCATGGATTTGAGAGGGAGATGTGAGGGGGACTCAGGAGGAGTTGGGGCTGGGGACGGAACGGTGGCTATGATGAAATACATGGTACTTATGGACGAGATGCCCCAAAAGAACAGAGAGCCTTCCTGGCTGTTCCTCCAGCATCCCTAGAGTCTGCTTCTTCTCTGGGCCTTTGCACTTGCTGCTCTGCCTGGACCTCTGGTCTCCGGCTTTATGATGTCTGGATCGCTCTCTTCCTCCGTTATTCAAATGTAAGCAGCTCAAGAAAGTCTGTCCTACTTTCTTGCTCCATTTCCCCCTTTTCCTTAACACTTAACACTATGTATTTATTTTACTTTCTTGTTTATTTTTTCTCTGTCTATAGAATGAAGGTCCCAAAGGGAGGGATGATATTCTCAGGCCCTTGCAAAATGCTATTCCAGAACCCAGCACAGTACTTGGTGCATACTATTTGCTGAATGATTGAATTTATTAATCCTATCCTATTCATTTGGACACCTGAAGACATGGTGTTTGGGGAGAAAGGTGGTAGACATCTACTCTTTAAACTTATCCCAAACTTGGGAATGTACCACTCAGCAGTAATGGCAGGCCTCCAACCAGAGAGCTGCCCACCGCCAGGAAAGAGACAACTCTGAGACTCTAGAATTAACAATAGAACTCCAATGACTACAATGGTAAGCAAGAGACCCTGGCTGAGAGGAATCACTGCTCAGTGATTTATAACATCAGTGGGACAGGATAACACCAGACAGTGAGGAAAAACACTCATGAAAAAGCATATGGACTTGCTTGTGATTATGGTTATAGCTATGGCTGTGGTAGTTGTGCATGGGAACATCTGTTCTGTTGTCTTTGTGACCCAGAGACATTTCATGGACTCAGAGGCCTGAACTCAATTAGGGTTAGTATCCCTTTCATACAAATGAAACACGACCTGAAGGGCATCAGTGTCTGGAGGATGGAAACTGAACTTTCAGCACCCAGGTCTAAGAGACTTGTAAAGAGTGAGACTGTATCATCTTAATTTACAAATACCTTCCAGGGAGCACACACTCCAAATATTAATTAAATGATTATCTCTGAGATAGTGATAAGTCTTTCATCTGTCTGAAAATCAATGTCCACATCTGGGATCTATTTTTCTCTTGCCTTTCTCTCTGTCTCTGTCTCTCTGTCTCTGTCTGTCCCTCTCTGTCTCTCTGTTTCTTTCTCTTTCTATCTCTCCCTTTCTGTTGTATCTGTCTCCCTGTTGTCTCAGTTTCTCCATCTTTCTCTGCTGTCTCTGTCTCTCTGTCTCTGTCTCTCTCTGAGACAGGGTCTCACCCTGGCCTCCTCCTGTCTCAGCCTCCTGTGTTGGGGTGACAGGAGTGAGCCACCACTACTTGTTCTTTATGTTCATTTGATATAATGTCATTGTTTTCTTTCAAAATAAAGGGACAATTCTTGTCCTACACACTTCATATTTTGCTTATGAGAAGAAAATTCAATATTTCTGAAAGGTTTTTTTGTTTGTTTGTTTGTTTTTGTTTTTCAAGACAGGATTTCTCTGTTTAGCCCTGGCTGTCCTGGAATTCACTTTGTAGACCATGCTGACCTCGAGCTCAGAAATCCACCTGCCTCTGCCTCCCGAGTGCTGGGATCAAAGGCATGAGCCACCACGCCCGGCTATTTCTGAAAGTTTTGATTAGCAAATGTACAAAGATTATTCTTACTATTCTCTGCTAGCTTTTCCCTTCAACCCCATCCTTCTGCTCCCCTTCTGTTCCCCTCTCCTCTTCTCCTTCCTTCTTCACTTCCTTATCTTATTTAAAGGCAGGGTCTCATGTAGCTCAGGCTAGCCTGAAACACCCCCTATATAGCCAAGGATGACCATGAACTCCTGCTTCAGCTTCCCAAGGGCTATGATTGCGGGTGTGTGCCACCACTCCCAGTGGTAAGATATTACTGTGCCCAAAATATTATAAAACCTCAATGAGGGGCAAATTTAACTATTCTAATACATAAAATAATTGGTAATTATCATATGAGGTTTTATACAGCAACCCTTCTCTAAAAATCTCTTTTGGTTATGACTGTTGGGTGGAACTCAAACTCCAATGAGATTAAAGAACTTGAAAAGAAACTGAAGAATTCAGATGCTATGTGAAGAGTTCAGAAGAGTTAAGCTTCAATAGTGGCTTAACCAAGCTGAAATCATATCTCCAGAGTTGAGTGGTCTTTCTGTAGATCAAACTCCTTTATATCAGCTATCTTTTATATCAAGTCTGTTTTCCAGCTTGGTATGTCATTAGGTATCTTCTGCAAGCTTCCCAGACTATCTCCTTTCAAGTTAGAAAACTGTAATGAATTAGTTGTCTCTCTTGTATTAGCCAACACCCAACAAGTCACAGGCAAATCTTGTGGACCAATTCTTGTGATCAAAGGAAATATGTTAATTGACTTAGCCTGGGTCTAAGTCCATCAGCATTAAGTGTGGAAGGGGTAGATCCTTCCAATCTGTGGTCCATGAAAAAGGGAAACAGGATATGTGTGTTCCCAGAAAAGCGCCAGGCCCCTGACTGAGGTGACTTATGGTTAAGGATGCACCCCCTAGAGCACCTTCTCCAAGAGTGAACTAGAAACCCCAGGAAAGAGTAAGATAACACTTTCTTTCGTTTTCCCAATGCTTGGAAAGTTCCAAGTTTTTTCTTTAATGGAAATATAGATCAAATTTCTCTATTCCAAATTCCCAGTTCCTCTCCACCTCCCCTTCCATCTGAGTCCGCAGCACCCTTTTTGTCTCTCATTAGAAAACAGGCATCTAAGGAATAATGAAATACATTAACATAAAACAAAGGAACAAAAGTCAAATTGGAATAGGACAAAATGAACAGAAGACAAGAACTAAAGAAAAAACACAAGACACACATATAGACACATATATCACACACAGGAATACCATTAGAAACAAATGAAAAACCCAGAAGTCATAATAGATATGATAAGAGAACTTTTAATGAAGTAAAAGTAGGAAGATAGACCTTGGAGAGTCAAGGTGGGCCCGGGAGACGAAGAGCTGGGTGCTAGTAGCTATCCTTTTGGGTGAACATGACGCCCATACTCTTCCCAGGATAACATGAGTTTTGGGCATGAAGACTATGCTGCACCTTCAGACCCAACAGAGGCAGAAAGAATAACATTTGATTACTGTTGGTTTTAACACTGCACTCAGTTGCAATATATTCTGTGTGGAACTTATGACTGTGGTGATCTTTTAGCTTTGGTTAGCTTTAAACCACGAAGATATCAACTCATGGCATTTGCTGTTATCAGTACTCTATAGCTTTGTGGCTAGTTTGGGGACCAAGCTACTTTTTTGGTTTCTTTTTAATTTAAATTTGTACTGGAGTGGTGTGTGTGTGTGTGTGTGTGTGTGTGTGTGTGTGTCCGTATCCATGCCACAGTGTGCATATGAAGGTCAGAGGACAACTTCCAGGAGTCAATTCTCTCCTTCTACTATATAGGTTGGAGGCATCAAACTCAGGCCATGAAGCTTGGCAGCGAGAGTCCTGACCCACTGAGCCATCTTGCAGGCTCTTGGCTTACTTTTAGGCAATGAGAGATTGAGGGTTACCTGATGGAGCATTAACACTGGAAAGTGTTAAAGATGCCTTTTTGGGACTCTGGACTAACTCCTCACTTACCCCAACATATATATATATATATATATATATATATATATATATATATATATATATATATATATACACACACCCCAACATATATATATATTTTTTTTCTTTAATGGAAAAATAGATCAAATTTCTCTATTCCAAATTCCCAGTTCCCAGTATATATATATATATATATATATATATATATATATATATATATATATACATACCCCAACACACACACATATATTTCACAAGAAAAACACAGTCATCAACTCTCACCATTGCTGCTTGTAATGTCTCCGGTTGCCAAGAAAGCAATGCATCCTTTTACAAGGCAAATAAGCAAGCTGCCGGGAGACCAGAGCACAGTGACTGGTGTTAATAGAAAGCTTTGAGTTTACAGAAGGAAGCCAAATCTCTCTCAAGAGCTGGTGCAGCCTGTGGTGTTTTTCTTATTCTGGCTCTCAGGGAAAGCTAACTGGAACAGTCCAGCCATGCCACTGACAACTAGGAGAAGGGTGGCATGTCGTGAGCATCAGATATTTGCTGGGGCACCACAGAGAAACACCGTTTTCCCAGTTCAAGGAGAATACAGTCCTTTCTCCAAGAGCAAATGAAATACAACTTTGTGGGCTTGGTGGTTAGCTGCCAACGAGAAGACTGATCTCTGAATTAATAGTTCGTGACAGGATGGCTCTGGCATTCTTGGCAGAGAGCAGACTTTCCAATGTGAGCACTCCGTATGGCAGTCAAGGCGCACGTGCTCCGTGGTGCTCTGTGGTCCAGATTTACTGGTAGTATTTGCATAAAGAATTAGATCTGTGATTCAGTTCAATGCAATGGTTTCCAAGATGGAGAAGACGGTAGCACCTCAGCATGAATATGGTAATGTAGCCAGTATCACTAGGAACCCTGTGAACGGATTAACTGTGGAGGATGTACCACCACCCGTGTGACAGGTTTGCACGGGGAGGTTACATTCTGCTGTGAATGTGATGATTCTCTGAGGCATATGAGAACTGAATCTTAGAAAGAAAACTCTGCCACAAGAAGATTCGATTAAGCTGTCAGGCTGTTAAATAAATGGTCTCTTGTAATCTGTTTCTACCTCTACCGAGCTCAACATTTCTGTAAAGAAGGGGACGTTTCAGCTGCCAGAGGGAGATGGGAAAAGGTTATGAAGCCTAGCATGGTGACTGGTATCCACCTTGTCTTTATTTTTCTAAACATAGAGGAGAAAAATACATCAATTAAAATAGCTATGTTATTAGCCCTTGGTTAGTTAGCCAAATGTACGCCTTTCCAATAATAATTTCTACTGAGAACTGGGAATCAATGTCTGCAGTCGCGAGATTCTGACTTACGGTCTCCATTGCTTTCACTGTGGTGCCTGGTGATGTTACGAGACAGTAAGCTGATAGCTTGTGTGAACACAAGACTCAGAAATGGGAAAAGGGAAACACTAAGGTTTGAGGTTTGTATTATTCTTGTTGCCAATTGTTTTCCTGTCTAAATAGTTTTTTATTTTATTATTATTTTTTTTTTTGGTTTGGGTGATTGTTAAATGTTATCCCATAATTTCTGTCACCAGAACTACTAACAGCCAAGTTCAGTTAACAACACCATACCCAAAAGCCACCATTCCAGCCAATTCTGATGCACCAGTCCAAACCAGCTTCTGTCCATGTAGGCTCATATCTGGCCATGCCTACACTCCCAGACACAGAGTGGTGGGGAGAAACTGATGCACAGAGGCGGCGTGGCCTTTATTTATTTATAACATGATTGACAAATATATCCAAGGCAAGCGTTCCCTGTCTCCAGAGAGACAGTCGTGTAGCATTTATCAAAGACAGGTGGGTAAGTGTCATGATAAAATGTGCAGATGCTGTGGGCAGATGCAGAGACCTACCCTGCCTGCTAGCTTTGTGAGTGTAGGCCTGGTACCAAATCTCGGATCTAGTTTTATCTCCGGCCTAAGAGTAGTACTAGAGTCTAATTCTGTAGTGCTCTGAGAATTGAATAAGGCTGAGAACATAAAGTTCTTAGTTTAAAAGCTCCTAGTTAGTACGTAATAAATATTGATGATGATTATTACTACTATTATCATTTATTATCTGAATCACCTGAAATAAACACTTTTGATCTAACAAATTGGAAACTGTAAAAGGAGAACAACTCTATAATAATGTTTGCAGATGGTTATCTCCATGTACAGAGATAAAGGGTAACCACTCTCATCCACACAAATACTGAGTCTCCGAAACCCAACGTTTTTATTCCAAGGGTGAGTGGGAACAGTAGGAGATTTGAAATTGGGAAGTAACCGAAAGCTTTCTCTGGGGTCACCTCAGTGGAACACTTAGTTTTATGTTGAATATGCTGTTGTAAAGAAAAAAAAAAAGAAAAGAAAAAGAAAAAAAAGCTTCTAAAAGGTCCTGGGCAAGCTGTGAAGACAAAGGAGGAGTGTGCAGTTTCCCCAAACATGACATACACACACACACACACATACAATGCATACTCTCACACACTGTCGGAAACAGAACTGAATTTCTCCTCTGACCAGCACAACTGGCTCTTTGTAAGCCTGGCCTGCTGAATTTGCTGGAATGCTCCCATTCACTGCAGTAGCTTTCAAAGTGGGGTTGTTGGGGGGAGTTAAAATGAGAAGGTTCTGTCCTTGTAGCCTGGACTGAGCCGGGCATATGCTAGGGACCACTGGAAGCAGCCAGGGGCTTTCACAGTCTAAATGAGCCCCCTGAAGACCCTGAGAGCTACCGATCATCTGTCATTGCCAAGGACAGAGACAGAGAGGAGGCCAGGTTCCCAGGCAGCTGCTGTGGCCACACGGGGTTATTTTTACCTAGCACAAACAAGGGCTAACAACACATCTTTTCCTTATGTGGTGTCAACCCACCAACACTCAGCAAAATGTGTGTCCCCATTTTAAAAGAAAAAAAATTCATGTTTACTTTCTGTGGAAGTGATAGTGAGCCCAAAATATATACATGCTTTCCTTGTTTAGGCTGATGATCTGTGAGGTAGTGGGACTGCCTTTGGTGGAGTTAAAGTAGAAACAAGAAAACCTTAAGCCGGTTTCTGGAGGCCTTTGTTACCTGACACACTGGACATCTCTGCCAAGGTGGCCACTACAGTATGATTTATGGGTGTCAATCGTGCCCTGGGCTCAGGTGGTACATGGCTGGTCATGGAGGCTTTGGCCTGGAAATGGAATGAGAAGGCCATTTAACAGTGTGACCATTGTTAATGAGGGGCAAATATGGCCACTTCTATATGCGAGGATGCTGCTCCCATCTGGTCTGCAGACAAGGATTTAAAGCCAAGGCTCAGCTATTGTAGGACAGCCCCATTTGGACTCTCAGGGGACACTCCACGTGGACTTTTCATGGCTGAGGTTGTTTGCTAATGATGTTGATGGCATCCTGGATATTTCTCCTGTCACTGTGGTCCCGAGACCTAACAAGTCAGGGCTAAGGAGATCTCTAGATCTGAGGCCTCTCTCCATTTTTCTCATGGAATTAGTTCCATGGCAAACATTCTAGAAAATTCTGCCTGTATCTGTGCACAGTGGAGCAGCTTCTCTGCCCTTCACCTGCCTCAGCTCGCTTTCAACTGAGGAACAGAAACCAGACTCCAAAGGCTGACTTATTGGAGGGTATATTTTCTTGGAGAAGAACATTTGAACAGCCAATCTAACCTTTCTAGTTGCTTCTGAATGAGGCAATTCACTTTTTCTTGTTTTTGTGGACTTGTTCCTCCTCTCCCCGCCCCTTTTTTTTTTGGTTATGCAAGAAGAGCCTGCCTTGTTCTGTTTTAATCATACTTGTCTAAATTTAAATTTAAAATTAAATTCAAATTTACCTAAAGTTAAAGCCTGGGGGTGGGGAGTGAAAAGAAAAGTAAGTGCTAAAAGAAAAATAAATAATGAATTAAAAAAAATGAATGCAGCAGGAGTCTTTCTCTCAGATTCCACATCTGGATTCCCAGAGTAGGTGAGCAGATGCAGAGCCTTTCTGTCTGTCCTCCCAGCTCCGGTTCTGCACAGAGCCGGGCCCATTCCATTTCTGCTGCAGCTTCAGCACTTCCTGGACGTTCATGTAACTTTCCATGCATGGCCCTCGATACACGCATGCTCCTTTTAACTTCCAGCAACGCATTCCCAACAACTTTTCTTTTCCTTAAAGCCAACAAGGATGCAAATACCACACACCATTTGCAGCATACAGGCATTTCTGTGCTAACGAAGTCTTTGGGATCTTATTGCTACAAGAGGGGTTTCGGCCTCTGTGTCCACCCACTCTGTTCTGATGGCTGATATTATTCTGGGGGTTGCTACATCCCTTGTTGTCTTAGTCAGGGTTTCTATTCCTGCACAAACATCATGACCAAGAAGCAGTTGGGGAGGAAAGGGTTTATTCGGCTTACACTTCCATACAGCTGTTCATCACCAAAGGAAGTCAGGACTGGAACTCAAGCAGGTCAGGAAGCAGGAGCTGATGCAGAGGCCATCAAGAGATGTTTTTTACTGGCTTGCTCAGCCTGCTCTCTTATAGAATCCAAGACTGCTAGCCCAGGGATGGTTCCACCCACAAGGGGCCCTTGATCACTAATTGAGAAAATGCCTCACAGCTAGATCTCGTGGAGGCATTTCCCCAACTGAAGCTCCTTTCTCTGTGATAACCCAGTTGTGTCAAGTTGACACAAAAACTAGCCAGTATACTTGTTGTCTTTAAATATCTATTAGTGGCTTCTACCTAGTTCCGATCATATTGTTTCCAGATAAAAGACACAGAGACTTTTAGATTTTAATACGTTGAAAGCACTGGAGCTAGGCAGGTATCAACCCTCTAGGTTATTTTGTCTACTCCCCTGTGTTAATCCCTGAGATATCACTTGCCCTCATCCACCAGGGCCGGGTGTCATGGCCACGAGCTCACGATCCATGCTACCCTTGGTGACCTCCTTCTTCCTCCTTGCTCTCCTCATGGGCCCTGCCAGAGACTTCAAGCCCTGGGAAACTTTCTCTGCCCTCTCTGCCCAGCCTAGGCTGTAGGTAACTTTATTAACCAATCAGGGATAACTTGGGGACAAGGTTTACCCAACAAAAGCTGTTGTAAGTGGGAATCCGTTCCTTGGGGCAACCAGATCTTGAGATACAGTATTTAGCCTTTGAATATGTAGCAGAACCAGACCAACTCCCTATGCTCTATAGTCCCCATAATGAATGCTCTGCAAGAACCTTTGCTGATGGGCACACCTTTGAGTTTATAGAGATTAATGATTGTAAAATTGACTCTACAGGCCACTAGTAATGAAATTGACCATATCCAATTTTGAAAGGTCTGAGACGCCAAAGAAACTGCAAATCAGCAGCAAGAAGGTAGTGGCAATGGGGAGCCCAAGCTAATGTTGGCCCCGTGTAGTGTTGCAGAACTGGGGGGGAGGGTAGGCTGACATTGTCACACTAGGTGAAAGGTCAGCCTCAACACAAACTGTGTGGGCAGTTTTAGGCCTAGATGAGCATTTGCAGTTCCTAAAGAACTGAATCTATAACAAGATATTTACTGATACACTAATTGTGTAAGACACAAGAGAAAGGGAGGTACTGAAGGCTGTTCCCTCCTTTTTGATGAAGAAGAAACGACAGCCTTCAAACACTAGCAAAAGTAGTAGCAGAGATATAAATATTTACTGAGTAGTCATTAGGTTCCTACACAGTAAGTCACACACTTAATATATACTATATCACGATTTGGGCCTCCACCAAGCCCAAAGTTGGACTATCTCTTATATAATCACAAGACTGAGAGGAGAAATGTGGCTTAGAAGGCCAAGGCTTTCCTTGACTGGAAGTCACTTAAGTAGCATAGCTAACTCTCCAACCTCACCTGTTTCTGAAACAAGGTCTCATGTATCCTAGGCTGGTTTTGAATGCCCTCTGTAGCAAAGGATGTCTCCTAATTCTACCTGCTGAGTGCTGGGATCACAGTCTTATAGGAATCTACCACCATGCCTGATGACAACCCGAGGGTCATCCGTGCTATGGAAGCACTGTACCAGCTGAGCCTAACCCTGGCTGTTACTAACAAGCAACTTAAATCCCTCACCCTGCCCGCTCAAGCTCTTTGCTACCGTTTCCCCTGATGCAATTAGAAGCTTCATCAACAGGAGTCTTGTCCTCTCAAAGAACACAGAAGCAAATGAAAATTCAGTCGTCCCTCCACCTCCTTGGTTAGCATCTTCAGGCTCCCATCAAACCCTCCGGGGCTGGGGTTTTATACTGAAACTTTGGGGACACATTCCTGGCTTGCACAAGTAATCTGCAGTACGCAAAAGTTGGACCCATAAGCCAAGTGATAGATGCTAAGGTCTGAGGAACTGAGGGGAGACACGTGTGAGTCCTGTCTCCTGTTCTCTTGCAAGTCTATCCCCTCCCCCCCCCCCCCCCCCCCCCCCCCCCCCCCGCACTGCTGCAGTGTGGCATTAAAACCCAGCTGAGAAAAGATCGTCCACGCATTCTCTCAAGCTGGAGCTGTATGTGTTGGGGAATGGGGGCATGAGGTAGTGGAGGTTGGGGGCCAGGGGGATGTTCCCAGTTGTCAACAGTTTGATGGCCAACGCCCTTTTAAATTCTGACTTCTTGTAAGCCCAGTTTTCCTATTTCCTCCCCGCTCCCCCTTTTGCCCACCATTTCTTCACTGCCTTATTCTCCACAATGCCACTTTTAAATTGAACATATGCTTAACAATAACAACAGCTCAAGAGTAGTGTATGTTCTCGATTGATTTTTAACGTCTTTTCAAGGGGGAAAAAAGATTAGCTCAGAGGGACAATCAGAAACGGAATGTTCTGCCTCCTTTTCTCCCACAGACACACAGGGCTGGGTTTGGCTCCTCTTTTGAGCCTTAACATGTATTTTGTGGGCTGTCTTCCCCCCACACTATCCATTTGGCTTAGCATCCTCAGTTTGACCAATCTCCAACTGACTCTCGTTTTTCACAATGCGTTATTAGAAAAACAAAAGTGGTTTGACATCACAAACACTCAAATAATATGTACTTTCACTGATGTTGGTCCTCTCTCCCATCTTCCTCCCTGACTCCACGAGCTTTCAGGGCTGCCCGGATACCAAAGGCTAAGAGTCACACTAAAAGAAGCTTCCTGACTCCTGAAGTCAGAAGATCATAAAGTAGAACAGATGTGTGTCTTTACCTGGCCACCGTATCAGTTAAGTAGTCTGATGACATGGGAGGTTTGCACCTCTGTCTCATGGGAAACGGCACCATCTTTTTCTTCCCCCCTTTTCTCTAGACATGTTACCAATCATCTAAATTTGAATATGTGAGACATAAGAACCCAGAGTTACGTTCCCTGGTGCATTTCTATAGCAACTGGAGTATAGTGCTATCTCCAGGAGAGCCGCTCAACATGTGTGTGCCAGCACAGATGCTGGGAGGCTTGGGAAATACCAATGAGACAGGGCTGAGAAGGAAGTGCAGGAGAAGAAAGCATCGGGTTCTTACTGAGGCTTGGCTGCCCAAAGCCCCCACACAGCATCAGAACACAGCACCATGCCAGCTTCTGATTTCTACAGGAAACATAAGGGAGAATCCCAACGAATGAACCAGAATGAGAATGTTTCTGAAACACACTGAATTATATACTCAGAAGTGTAATTGCCTTTGAAAATGAAGGAACAGAGGGAACAGTGATCCAAATTTGATATCATTTAATTTAAAAAATATGCTTAAGCACACGTGACCATGATGGAATTAACAGAATGGAGGAGGTGTTTGCTCAAAAGAGCTTGGGCGTAGAAGGAATTGATCTGAGTGAAATGGGGGGAGGGAGGGACATAGCAGAAGGGTCATGTTCCTGCTCCGTAGTCCTTCAGGCAGCCCGGAAGCCCAGACACCTCCCTGCTTGTGTCTAAGTCTGCAGTGCTGAAGGACCAAGAGCTTGAGAAGGAACCTGGGAAAGGGTTTTTTGAATTAAATCTGCCCTGTGGACCACAAGTTCCATTTTCAAAAGAAAGCCAACAACTCTACCTGCTTAGGGGCAAAGCTGGAATGGAAACACTGTAACTGTTGTAACTGGAACAGAAAGGTTGTAACTGTTGAAGATGTAGCTCTACGCCACAACAAGATGCTGAACACTTCCCAGCTCAGTCTCCTCAGCTGTCGAACTGACATCAGGTGTCGACTGCTGCCCTCCCTGGGAAGGTTCTTTGGGATAATGTAGGTCAAGTTCAGAATGCATAGTCCCCCTGAGATTGTGGCAGTTGGGGTTGCTGGATGTATTCCTTCCTGAAGGATGCCACAACCAATGGTCACAAAGTGTGGTTTGAAACAATTGAAATTTATTCTCTAATGAGTCTAAATCCATAGTTTATAACGAAGCTATTGGCAAGGTCAGGATCTCTTTGGAGGCTCCAGGGTCATGTGTGTGTGTGTGTGTGTGTGTGTGTGTGTGTGTGCATGTTAACTCTGAAAGAGAGATAACAAAACACAACTTTTGGAAGGAGATATGGTTGTCATTGTTGTTGTATAAAGAACCCCAACTATCCCAGCCACCAGGGTGACACAGAAGCTGAGATTGGAATCTAGGGGCTGCCTGCCTCTCTCCTGGCACCAGAGCTGAAGTATCTCATAGGGTCTGGACCCCCTCAACCAGAAACCTCCACATAGCCTCTCTGTGAGGTCTGCCTTCCTCACAGGACACTCGGGCCACCCAGGGCAAGGTGAAATTGACTCCCATCCGATCAACTATGAAATCACTTTCATTAGACTCTTCGATAAACTAGTCAAGAGCCCGCTAGATATAGGGTAGGGGACAGCACTGGTTGATGGAGAAGGAACAGCTTCTCACTGCAGAGGACAGAGTACCTGAGATGGGAGTTTACTGTTGAATTGTCTTTGTAAAATGAAGTCACCATAAGTAAAAAAAAATTTTTAAATGCCAAAATGGTTTGCCGTGTACATTATTTGAGACGTGAGTTAAAAGACGGAGGGGGAAAAAAAGAAAAAAGAAAGATGGAGGAAAACACTCCATCTGAACTACCTATTTGATGGAACCCCCATTTTACCCAGCACACAGGTGATAACAGCAATAGCAAAACCAGCTACTAAATTGTAGAGTGTTCCTTGTGTTCCAAATGCTGTTTGGATGCCTTGGCTGTGTCAGTCAGTCCGTGGAGACTGACACAGAGGTTAAGAAACCACACACAACTGAAAAACAGCCACTTCAAGATGTGAGCTGAGGGAATTCCAGTCCCTTTCCTGGGTGCTCTAACCACTTCACCACACTGCCAACCCAAAGGAAGACGTAAGAATAAGATAATGAAAAACAAACTGTGAAATGACACTTAGTTTTACACCGCACGCCTGGCTGGTCCTGTGGTCCACACATGACCTCTGTTAATTCTCCCAATAGCCTTGTGAGGTAGTTATTGTGACTGCCATGCCGTAGAAAAGAGAATCAGGGTTCAAAGATGGGAAACAGCCTCCCCAATCTCACAAAGAATTATCCTAAGACCCAAAGCCACGTCGTCTGACCTCAGTCTGCCAGTTCTTCCCGTAGCCCCTCACCTCCCTGCACAGGGCTCTGGGTGGGCTCCTCCTGAATTCTTGCTGAGATAATTCTCTACAGAGTCTTTTGAGTGTGATAACTCAACCTTTGGGGATGTAGATGAGCAACTCAGAGTGACTAGAATCCCTCCTTTAATCACGAGGCTTTAGGGACGTCTCAGCTTACATTTATGTTTGCCTCTGTAAATTCCTGTGCCACTTGAACTATGGCTTTTATCTTAGGTAATAAGTCTGATTTCTGGAAGGATTCCTCGCCGCTTCTTTCTAAGAATATACCTTATTGAATACCTGACATTTTCAATAATTTAACTTCTGCCTTGCTAGACCATTAAGGAAGCAGAGCCTGCTCTGAAAAGGGCTTTGGGTTGTTGGTTTTTTCCTCAGCTCTAACTCGATAGGCACTCGGCCATTATGATTGTTGGGCACTTAAGGCAATGTCTCTAATCTCAGCTAGGCTTTTGTTTTTGACCAATTCTGAGAAAGCTTCTTGAGCTACTGTGGAAGAAAGAGGCTATTTAACTTGCAAATGTAAATATATTAGATAGATAGATAGATAGATAGATAGATAGATAGATAGATAGATAGAGATAGACATATATATACATCATACAGACATATATATTCTTTATTCTACCTACTCTATTAGCATGGTTGACAGACTCAGCTCTCCTCCAGGTAGCTTTCTTGGGCTGACAACTCCTGCTATAACTCATTCTTGACCTCACATCCAGAGAGTTAAACTGTGTGCTCCTTTCAACAAGAAAAGCAGGACCTGTTATTGCTCAAAGCCTGACACTTTGCTTCCCATGGCTGAGACTTTTCATTTGGAATCCATTTTCCATGGAAGTCAAGAGAAATAGGGTTGAAATCCATTTTTACACATGAACTTTCCTAGAACCTGTCCAGAAGGGAAGCGAAGACTCTTCAATTGTTAATACTCTTATCCAGTTACAATGCCATTAGTTAAAAGTCATGTGTGCTTCTAATTCAAAGTGATGGTAGATCACGCTGAGTGGCAAATCCCATAGACAATTACGGAAGCTACCACTACACATAAGAAGGCATCAACATAAATGGGGAGCTGGTGAGCCAGAGAAATCACGGCTCAGAAGTTACAATCTATTCAGATGTGTCTTAGTTAACTTTCTAGTACAAAAGTTTTTTTGAGGAAACCTTTTTCAAATTCTATTGATTTGTTCAGAATTATCACAAAAACTCTTTCGTAGCACCTTGTTTTCATTTGGAATCCATTTTCCATGGAAGTCAAGAGAAATAGGGTTGGAACCCATTTTTACATGTGACTGGAACCCATCAGCACTCAGTGGTCCACAGTAAATATCACAGTGGTTGTGATTTATTGAAAACCTGACTTGTAATTCACCAAATGCCCTCGGGGGATCTTGAGCTGTTGGCAGTGTGTTTCTTTTACAGTAGACACTCTCAGTATAACTTGCTGAGTAGTTACAGTAACTGAACCATGCAGCTCATTGGGAAAACTTTTCTACTAAGTTGCATGTGGGTGGCAGAACATGAAATCCACCCCAGACAAGACTGTTATTCATTGCAAATGCTTACCAAATGCATGCTTTGGTGCCTGCTTTCAGTCTCCTGTGGAGAATGCCAGGAGTGGAAGCCATTTCTTTGTGTCTTTTGACACACCACCAAAAGCAGCCTTCATCCAGATTAAAAATAGGCACAAGTGAAACCGACTTACCTTTATAGAGAAGACAGTATTGTCTGAGCTGGAAAGGACCCTCTACCCCTCCTGATGCAGCTGCCACTTGAGGAACTCAGCATCTCTGGGCAGACAACTTCTGGCCTTTCTTTCCATATTGTCTTTACTCCTTTTATAGACTCTCCAGTTTCCCATGGAAACCAGGTTCTTCTCTAGAACTTCAGTGTCTGTAACTTCAGCTACATGTAATTTTGGGATGTTCTACAGTCAATCCTAATACAGGTTGAGGATCTATATGAAGACATTTAGACAAGACTTGTTTAGAGTTGGGGAAATTTGGTAAGATTTGCATACAAAGTGTGAGTGGCCTTGGGTAGTAAACCAAGTGTAAGCATAAGATCCATCACTATGTTAATATTATATATAACATATATATTTAGCATGAAGATAATTTTATACAGTATATTTCATTTTTAGCATATAATAATTATATATAATAGTGGATTTTATTGTGAAATTTTCGTACTTGGATATATTGTATTTTAATTATTTTCATCCCATTATCCTCTCTTTTCCTATTTCCAATAAACTTCTTCCTCTTCTCAACTAGTCAATTAGTCCCCTTCTATCTGCTTACCTTTGTGAGCATGTGTGTATGTGAGGGAGGGAAGGAGGGAGGGACAGAGGGAGGGAGGGAGGGAGGGAGGGAGGGAGGGAGGGAGGGAGACAGAGACAGAGACAGAGAAAGAGTCAGAGACAGAAACAGACAGAGTTGTTCAGAGGAACACAGAAGAGGGCTGTTTACGAGCACAGTGGCTGTACCACGCACGGTAGGTGTTGAAAAATCCTGCTCCTGTCATAGATCTCATGGAATTACTCAAAGCACGAGTCAATCTTTTCAAAGTTCTTAGCAAGAAACTTTCTTAAGAAGAGAATGTGGGCAAAAAGAAATGATGACTCCATTTAACCTAGTGAATCTTTAAAAATTACCATAGAACACCAGGTGGTGGTGGCGAATGCCTTTAATCCCAGCACTTGGGAGGCAGAGGCAGGGGGATCTCTGTGAGTTAGATGCCAGCCTAGTTAACAAAGTGAGTTCCAGGATAGCCAAAGTGAAATCCTTTCATGAAACAAAACAAAACAAATAAACAAAAACAAAAAAAGGTGGAAATTTAACATGGGAAGGAGTATGATACTTTTTGATTACTTGTTTATGAGACCATTTAAAATAAAAACTATGAAAAACAAACTTCAATCTTTGTACCTGATGCTTTTCACTTTCTATCACTGAAATATATTGTTCTCCCAAGCTCACTAGTTCTCTCCTCAAAGTTATCCTTGGAGGGGAGTTTTGTGAGCTCTGACCTTGCAGGTCCTATATTAGGTGCCAAAAAGCAAGGCTAAGACCTTTGAACTCTTCCTGTTTTGTCAAGCAGTTTGGTTTATAAGGACTGTTCATCCTGCATGAAAGTGAGGCTTAAGAGGGCTATCTCACACTAGGAAGGAGGCTGGAGCAGCCGCTGATGCCCTGGAAACTTAAGCAGATGAAAGAGACTGTGTAACCTTGAAGCTTTCTTTGATAATTTGCTAATAATCTTATTTTTCAAAATAATACATGAATTTGTTGAAACTTTGGAAAATACACATCATCTTATATCTGAAAGATGGCTAGGAAGGAATGCAAATTTAAAGTTTCTAAATTTTTATGGCCTAATTTTAATTTAAAGTCAAAGTAGATGCTGATAAAGATGTCACAAAGGTCTTGTTTCATTTTGCCCCAAATATCTTACTACACCATAGGTCCTGGTAAGGTCATTTCTATCACACCACACACACACACACACACACACACACACACACACACACACACACTGCAGAGAGATAGAGAGAGAGAGAGAAAGAGAGAGAGAGAGAACAAGTGCTGGCAATGGCCAGCAGCCTTGTTTTCTACCAGTTGAGTGGTCCCTGGCATTCTAATGATTGGAACAGGAAAGACAGTTGCCAAAGCTATTCTGAAACGCCTTACCTGGTGTTCCACAGACATCTGTGGAGTCAAGAAGATTCTTTCTCCCGGGAATGTAAACTGATATATGCACAGAGAAGGAATCCAAGAATTGTTATTAGAAGCAAGGCTCAGCATCGAATTATGCCACACGGGGACTGGATTTCCAGTGAGCTCTGCAAAAGTCAGAGAGGAGTCAATGAGCCAACAGAGGAAGCACACACCTATAGAAGGTGGAGAAAAGAAGCAACAGCTTAGGCACAAGTCCTGTAGGAGAGACAGGCAGCCTACCAAGCAGGCTCAGGTCTTACTTACAATCCACATAGAGGCTTCAGCAGAATCTCCCTTTCCTAGAAGTATCACTAAATAAGTTCTCTGTCTCTTGCTATTCAAAACAACCTAACTTAAATGTCTTGTCCAGGGTTCACTAAAAGTGCTCAGGGCTGCCAACTCCACTAGGCATTGGAATTTGATAATTTGATATTCAGGATACTGAAACTGATCCATTCAATAATGAAAATTGAGAAAATTTGGCAAAGCATTTGCATGTTGGCCTGCCTTCAAATTTGTCTCTCTTCCTCCCCCAGACTAATGTAAGTAAAACTAGTAGTTATATGATGGAAGCTATGAACCCCAACAGAAGACTTCAGAGCTATTGAAAGCAGTGGGGGACATGGGAGGGAGTGTACAAGTGTACAGTCCTTGAAAAAGCAAAAGGTTCCTTAGCAAGGATGTGACCTCTGTCCTCAGAGAACGGCACTGGAATTGAAGAGTTTTTCAGGAAGTCTGAAATAGCAGAGTTACCCTGGCAAGGAGCCTGCAAGCGATCTGCAGATAAAGATGAGACAAAATTTTGGAGGAGACAAAATTGCTCTTTCATGCTGAGTGGTGTACATGCATGCATGCATGTGTGTATGCGTGTGCATGTGCGTGTGCGTGTGTGTGTGTGTGTGTGTGTGTGTGTGTGTGTGTGTGTGTGTGTGCATGTGTGTTGGTAAACAGAAGTTGAACCTGTGATAGCCAGGCTCTATCAGGAAAGAAACAGTGGTCATGTATGATGAAAGAGAGTGGTGGAATTTCATCTAGGTTTTTAAGAGCATAAATCTCTTACCAGAAAGTCTCCATCACTGTTTATGATTCTGCCCCATAGTACCTTGTGAATAGACATACTCAGCTCTTTGGTGAATGTTGTCACTTTAGGGCAGGGAGGCACCTAAATTAAAGCCTTCCTGTTAGAAGTATATTGTGACTGAAACTGTTGGCCCTGACAGGCATATAAAAAGATATACAATGACATTACTAATAGGTACAAAGTAAAAATATAAAAAAAAAATTAACTGTCTTAGTTACTTTCCCATTGTTGTGATAAAAACACACTAACAAAAACAACTTAGATGCAACAGTTGATTTTTGCCAAAGGAATGAAGTCAGTCACGGTGAGGAAGACATGGCAGCAGTGTGGTCTCAGGAGCCGGAGGCTGGCTTGTCACAGTGTCTACGCTCAGGAAGCAGATAGGGGAACGCCTGCTACTACACAGCTCCAGGATCCTAGCCATGGAAAGTAGGCAGAGTCTGTGGATCTTATCCACATACACACAATCAAAATTACCACACACACATACACACATACACACCCACCGTCATACCTAGAGGCCGTTAGCTCCCAGATGAGTCTAGATTCTGTCAAGTTGATAACATTAACCATTACAGTAGTTAAGGGGTAGCATGGTATCATTTTTAAAAGCATGGATTCTGGACCCAAATGTTGTGTATCTAATGCCCACCTTTGCTACTCACAAGCTCTCTAAGCCTCTTCATCTCTATCATGAGGGTGGGAATGATAGTCTCTATTTCATTCTTATTATGAACAGTAGGTACGGTGTCTGTGTGTAGTCTGTAAGTGATGCTTGCCAGAGGATAAATACAGTTATTATTAGTGTCTGCTGCCGGTCAAGAGGGTAGGCAGGCTTGCAGAAGATATCTGGTCAGCCACAAGGCTGGGAGGAATATCCAGTTCTGTGTTGACAGTGATTACGTGTGTGTGTGTGTGTATTTTCCCCACAATATAGCTGAGGTTTGCATTTCTTGTGCTTCTGAAGGAAGTGTTAAGCCACTGGGCTTCATCCTCCCTTACTGGTGCTGATCTAAAGAAGCTTTTCCTGCAAAGGTAACGCCCTTGGCTGATTTGTTTTTCTGTGACGTGGTGGAGTTCTGCTTCTCTTGCCTCTTTGCAACAGCATGTCTTTTCTTTCAGCTACATACACAAGAAAAACCACGTACCACTCCCCAGGCAGTGTGTATGTACCCTTGTGCACCCCAGAACATCCTATTAAAACATGGACGCATGGAAGCCTGGCACAGAACTCTCTGAGTCTTTGAATGTCAAATCTGCTCCCACCTCACGCATCTCCCAGATTGACTTTGCCTCTCCAGGTGTAGGTTATCCATCTGTACTTCAGTCCCTTTGGTGGCCTAACCTTTCTCTATACCTTCTGCTCCGGCCACACCCTTCCCACTCACGTGTCTTTCATACAGCACTAACTAAACCACCTTCCACACCTTTAATATCTGTTTCTACTCCCAAACTCTCCCACTTTCTCTCCATTGGAATCACAGTCAGGCCATGGGGATTTTCCCCACAGTTGCATACAGACTTCTCTGAAGATTGTTTCCATACCAACTGTGGTTGGACCAAATAACCTTGCCCCTCAGCCCCAGCCATTGCAACCAAGAGTGGTCTCCTGGCTAAAGCTAAGCTAATCAGAACCTCTCCTGCTAGGATTTTGAATGGGATTTGAGAGGGACCACGCAGCTTTTATTCATCACAGTGGCTAAAAGCATTGTCCTAATGAGGGCTCCTATTGCTGTGATAAACATCATGACCAAAGATGAAAGTGTTTATTTCAGCTTCTGACTCTCAGGTCCCACTTCATCACTTAAGTTGGGGCAGAAACTCAAAGCAGGAACCTGGAGGCAGGAGCTGATGCAGAGGCCATGGAGGGGTGCTCCTTCCTGGCTTGCTCAGCCTTATTTCTTATATCACCAATAGTCCATGGGTCGGTCACACTGCCCACAGTAAGCTGGCCCCTCCTGCATCTATCGTCAAGGAAGAAACTGCTATACAGTCGTGTCCACAAGCCAGTCTGGTGGAGAAATTTTCTCAATTGAGGTGCCCTCTTCCCACATGACTCTAGCTTGTCTCATGACATAAAACTAGCCAGCATAGCCCTATAACTTAGGAACAGCACAGCAGAGCAGCTACCCTCAGAGAGGTGGAGGCTATGTAACCATAGGCTCTGGTCCTATCGTCGAGGAAGCCCAACTGTACTTCTTACCCTGGCTTTCCCTAAATGACAAACAGACCCTTGTTTCAGGTCATCACCTTTATTTAAGGCTAGTAATGTAAACTAAAAATCTGTAAATAGGAAGATGGGATCGTTTGATTCATCTAAGATAACACAACTAGCTCACAAAGTTAGCATATCAGTTCCTACTCCTGACGCTAAGAGTGTAGGCAGGGGTAGGCTGCTTTCCTAGAATGTGGTAGGCCCTGGGGTCAGTCCTCAGGATGAGGAAAACAATTCTGAAGACATATAACAACAAAAATAATTATAATCCACCAATTGTCCTGAGCTCATCTGGGCATCTCATACAGCTGACGTCATATGAGAGTCACAGAGCCCCTCCCACCCCCCAACACACACAGTAAATACTTGGGACTGGCTGTTGGCTAGGGCTCAATTCTTTCCTTTACTGAGCCAGCCACAACTTCTGCACACCACAGTGGAACCACTCCAAAAGAACAGGTCCCAGTACACAGGTATGTAAAAGCTGTTACCTGGTGGCATATGGCCATTGAATGAACACAGTCCATGGAGGTATTGTAACTAAGGAACTGCAGTTAATGTGTGCTTAATATGTACTTAATATGTATTTCATTTACATCTGATTCTCTTTTGTTTGAATAAAAAGGAACAGAGGCTACATATTTTTGAGAATATTTAAGCAGTCTTATTAACAAATCAGAGATTGTCAGAGTGGTTAAAAATCAAGACAATATTATTATACTGCATATAATTGCCATATTATTGCCCCGAAACATGTTCAAAGTAACTGTATAGAGATAGGTAAACTACATAAACAGTAGGCTTAGGAGAGTGGGTGAATATTTAAATATCAGATTAAAAAAAACCTGAAAACTAAGTTCAGTATCATTGATAACAGATTAAAATGTGAGGATTTCTCATAACTAAAAAGGATAATTCATCAGGAAGACAGGGCAGGTATAAATGTATGTGCCTAATAATAGAGCCTATGAAGAGATCTGTCAAAACAAAAAAGGGAACAGACAATTTGTAGTTAGAGTACACTCTCAGCAATTGAGAATAACTAGGCAAAAATTAATTTAAAAAGTTCAACACTGTAAGAGTCGTTTGACACTTATGGAACACTACACAAATGACTTCAGAATTCAGTAGTTAACATTCTGTCCTAGTGCACAAGACACACAGCAGAGCACATTCCACTTCATATAACAACCAAGTGTTTGTACATCAACAAAGGACCAAAACAATATACTTTCTCAAATTGCAAGCAAATTCAATTAGATAAAAAGATATCCTCAATGTGATATGGAGGAGTCCCTCCCCAAACCTTTAAAATAAAAATGATGAGCAATCCATGCACAGACAAACTCTCAGAGGAATTAGAAAATATTTTAAACCAAAAAGTAAGAAAATACATCAGAATCAACTGTCCCAGAGAGAGGGGACAGCTTTAAACATTTGGGCTAGAAAAGTCAATGGCCTGAAGTTCTGTTCTGCAGTACTAGAAGAGGAAAGGAGACTCAAAGGAGATGCACAGGAAACAATCCAGGAGCCAGAGCAGATGCCTCAGTGGGTAAAGTGCTTGCTACACAAGCATTAGGTTTGGATTTCCCTGTACCTGTGTGAAAAAACAGGCTTGGTGGCAGTGCCTGTGATGTCAGCACTGGGGGCAGTGTGGCGATGTGTAGATGGCTTTCCTTTTCCTTTTCCTTTCCTTTCCTTTTTTCTTTTGTCTTCTATTTTCACTTATTTCCCTTCCCCTCTTCCTTCTTTCCTTCCTTCCTTCCTTCCTTCCTTCCTTCCTTCCTTCCTTCCTTCCTTCCTTCTTTCCTTCCTTCTTTCCTTCCTTTCTCTTTCTTTCTTCCTTTTTCTTTCTCGTCTTCTAACTTACTTTGGGTTTGGTTGGCTTTGTTTTTGCCTCTATGTACCATTGCTTGTCTCTACTCCCCTCATTGCTATCCCAGCCTCACTAGTAACTTTCTAGCCTTTGCCTACTGCTCAGTCCCAACATCAAAGACACAAATTGTAGATATTATTTTAACAGCCTCCCACTTCTGGGTACCAGTATTCCACCTCTGTAGCACTTTACCATTGTTCTTGAATTTTGCATCTCAGCCTTTTGGAAAACTGTTGTCTTAGGAATAAGCCTGGGTAGTTGTTCCCCTGATGTTGAAATATCATCGTGTAGAAAGAGAGACTGTACTGGGGGACAGGGTAGATCCCAGGTATGGAGAGGGACCTGGAAACATAAGAACAAATGGGACCATCCTGTCCTCAGGTGACCAGTAGCCAACCACAAATGCCTGAGCTGGCAAAAGGTTGAGAGAAGAACCACCTAACCAAGTTAAGTCCACATTCCCACCCTGCAGACAAGTGCATAAATTGACTTTGTTTAAAGCCACTACATTTTGGCATCTCAAATTCTATAGTAATAGATCCTTAATATATTATCCTTGAAAGTTGTTCAGTAACTACTCTCTAATTATAAGCTAAATTGTGCTTCAGTCAGATTTCAACTTGCTATACTAGGATTTTATTGCAAAATGATTATTCTAAGAAATTTCTCTACTGAATATTATGTACATAGAATTGAACATATGGCAAGTTTGTGATAAATTTGGGAGAGGAGTATACAATTTTAACTGCCCAGGGTAGGAGGCTGAGTGATAGGCTATTTTACAGGTTTTCTTTTTTCTTTTTAATTATGTGCATATGTCGGGTGGTATGTGCTGTGTGAATGTGGGTGTTCACACCACAGAATCCGGAAGAGGGTGTTGGACCCACTTGAAGCTGGAGTTATGGGCAGTTGTGAGCCGCTGGATATAGACGCTGGAAAAATCGGATCCTCTGAAAAGACAGGAAGCACACTTAACCTCTGAGCCATCTCTACAGCTCTGGCAAGTAACACTCCTAAAACAACGTTTTCTGTGAGGTTTGGTATGACTTGGGATTCTCTTCTAGATTAAATATCTGCTGACCTAGATGCAGCTGACGCAATATTTAACTTCTGCTCAGATGTCCCTCACTTGACAGAAATTTGTTTTTGTTTCTCATAGTTAGTGCCTCTTAATCTTGGAGTACAGTTAGGTCTGTCTTTGCTGTTGTATGTTTGTGACTTCCTATTGGTTAACACCAGATCTTTCTGGTAGCAAATCATGAGCCAAAGACTATTCCTAACAAGAGGAGAAAAGTCCGCCTCAAAACACTGATCAGTGACAGAGCAAAGAGAAAGGTTAATAACTCAAATGGACAAAGCAGGTGGATGTCTTGTGAATTAACGATTGGATTTCGTGGCATTCAAGTGTTTAATTCTCCCATGATGACAATTACACAACAACTTTAGCTTAAGCACTCCGAGAGGAATGCAAAATGTCACCTCATCTTATAATTCATCTTAGGGGGGCAGTTACAACTTCTACTTGTTATCTGGTGCTTGTTCCTACTTTAATTGTTGGCCGTGGGGGTTAGTTCCATCTGTGCTGAGCTGTGTCATCGTGCCCTTGGATTGTTTCTGTGAGTGGGCACGTGGCAATGGACAGGAGGTCATGAGGGTTTGTGTGTTGACTTTGCAGCTGAACACACCCGATCTCTTCACACGTGCAGTCATAACAGCTGAACTTAAAAGATTATGGAAAGGTTAAGATAAAATGAGTTCGGCCAGCATGATTTAAGGTCAAATGATATCCTTAGATGGTGAACTTCTACATCAAACTTTTAGCTCTAGTTTCCTAACTGAAGCCGAGCACTTAGTGCTTTCTTGTAATTAAACTGTTGTACAGCACTTCACAGTTTGGGAAGCATTCTCATGAGGGCCCATTTCTTATTTAATTCTGAAATTCGAGTTGCCACAAATGGCATTTCACAGAAAAGCCAGAGCTCCTGTGGGCTCTGCCAGCCATAGTCAACTAAATTAGATCCCAAATGCAAAGCACTTCCAACACGTGAGACTTGGGACTCCTGCACAACAGCTCTCTTACTGGCCACTGTGAAATCTGCTGTATCTGTCACCGTGCCTCCAACATCATAGATAACATTGGTCACGTTTGCTCTCACAGGACTGCACAGAGTAAGTGCACAGAGTTCTCAGGACACACTGGCATGTTTTATAAACGTCCCCACATACTGTGTCCCTTATAGCTGTACTGCACATGGCTCATAGGTAGGGACTTAGCATTCTCACCTCGCAGGTGGGGTAGCTGCAGGCATGAGAAGGTTGCTGTGGAATTGAGGTCTCTGGACCCTCAGTCAGTTTGCCCTCTCATGCCTCAGTTTACTTCTCCTCTTGCACTCCTCCTCTTGGGGTACATGGGAGTATGAGACCCCACCCCACCTTTCAATGCCATCTCATTGTTACAAGTTTGTTTTCTTGATTTTGGTCATTCTAGCTTTGGTTTTTAAAAAAAATGTAAAATTAAATCCCTTGAAAGATCATTCATTAGATGGTTTTGAGAATGTGTATCTTGAATCCTACAAAGCAGCCTGCGGTCTCTTAGGCAAAATTGTCTATGTAGGCAAAATTGTTCAATGACTTTTTATTATTTCCACAACTATACCCAACGCTAGTTGTTTTCATTATCAAAAAGAACAGATGCAATTGTTCCATCAATGTCTCCTAGGCTCTACGTGGCAGCCTCCTTCCCTGCTTCTTCACGTTCACCTTTTTTTGGCCACTTGGTGCTCTACAGCAGTGTGAGTTTCTTTCTGCTTTTAATACATGCAACACTCATCTCCAGCCAGGACCATTGTCAAGGTGGAGCTTGCTTCATTGAACCACACTGGCCCTCGGGCCTTGCATGGGTACTTATTTTGTTATCATTCATCTGCTCAAAGACCTCCTTGAAGGATCCTTCCCAGGTCATCTTGCTAAGTGAGAAATGCTGGAAAGCAATAACACATAGTCTACTACCATTCTGCATTTTTCTTAAGTATTAGTTACATAAAGGCATACACATAAAATATTGCAGGAAAAATACACAAGAAATTGATGCTGATGGTGGTTGCTTCTAGGGAAAACTGTAGGATATAATTGGGATTAGAATTTTTTCACTCTTGTGTAATATTTAAGTTGTGTGTTTTCTCTTCTACTTATTGAAAAATTAATACCCTTTTCAAAGAATTACACAAAAGGATGCTTTAGATTGTCTGAAACCTGCACGTTGAAAATAGAAAAGGAATACATATTTGCTATTTCACTTAGAATCAAGAATTCAATTGTATAGAACCTAGTGAGGTAGGTCCTGATTAAAAGTAATGTATCTAATATTTTATTGATTACAAGCTCAATATAACCAAGCCACTTGACTGCGTTGGATACATGCATCTAACAGCAGAATACATGTTCTTCTCAAGCACTCAACACATTCTCCATGACAGATCAAATGAGGTCACAAAACACACCATAGCAAACTTATGGAGACTGACATAATATCAATTAGAGATCTCATCTTTAATAGGATAAAGGCAGGAATTAGTCTCAGGAGGTAATTTAAAAGTTCACAAACATATAGATATCAAACAGCATAGTCTTAAACAATTAGTGGATCAAGAAAAAAATTTAAAAAATATAGTGAAACAAGTTTAAAAAGAAGCACAATATTTAAAGTTTATTTGATACAGTAAAAATGGGTATAGTAAAGAAAAGATGTAGCCTTGATGTCTACATTTAAAAAGAGAGAGAGAGAGAAGCTTTTTGGGCTGCAGAGATGGCTCAGTGGTTGAAAGTGCTTGCTATTCCTCCAGAGGACCCAAGTTAAGGTCCTAAACCTACAACTACTTAAACCTGCAATTCTACAGGATCAGATACCTCCTTCTGTCCTCCACAGGCACCCCTCCCAACACACATGGAATGCACCTACCTACACACACGCACACACACACACACACACACACACACACACACACGCATACACGTATATAAAAATAAAACTATTTAAAACTAAAAAAAGGAACCTTCTCAAGTTAGCATTCTGATTGTATAATTCATACAAGTAGAAGAGGAAGGATGATTAACCCCGAAGATTAGAAGGAGGAATGAAGTAAAAAATTAGAGAACTATATAAAACCCCAGAAGAAAAAGATTAGAAACAAACCAAAGAAAGACACTAAGAGTTAGTGTTTTTGAAAATAAAATCATAAAATTGATGAACTGTTGACTAGAGTGATTGAAATAAAAGTATTCAAATAAATAAAATCAGAAATTAAGATATAAAAGATGCTGTATCCATAAAATGAATTATATATCAAAACTTAGAATATTTAGAAAAGCACAGCCACATTCCTACAAATGCATGATCTAGACACTGAGTCCCTGTGACACAGGGAGTCTAAGTAGAGAGGACTAAGGAGGTTGAATTAATAGCCAAAAGCTTCCTAACAAGAATAGAAGGGTTCTCCAGTAAATCATATCAAATAATTAGAGAATAGATGTTAATTCTTCTTAAATACTTCCAAAAATTAAAGGGGAAAGAACACTTCCAAATTTATTTTCTGAGGAGGGTATTCTTATGCCAAATATAAGGGAATATTCTACAAACTCCAAGAACTACAGATCTGTATCCATCCCATCTCATCGCATAGTCTCTCCTGCTGCAAACACTGTTGTCATGTCTTCCATCAAGAACTCTTCAACAAAGCCAGGTAGAACCCCATGCCTCTAGAGTCTCCAGAAGTGTGAGAAAAACACACACATCCTTTGTTTTTACAAATTACCCACATTGGAATCTTTTGTTACGGCAACTGAAAACTGATGGATACATAACACATATGTGGTCAGTTAATTTTTACAAGTGTACCAAGAATGAACAATAGGAGAAAGTTTCTTCAACAATGGAAGGGGCAAGGAAGAAATTAGAAAGCCACAAACAAATGAAAGAAATTGGAACCTGCCAATTTACATAGAATGTACTTCAAAATATCCAAAATGAAATAAATAGTAGCAAGCTAAATTTTACAGGCACTAAAAGGGTCATACATCAGGACCAAGGGGATTCATCCATGAGATGCATGGATAGTTCGGTGTTGGAAATGTGGTAAAGCACAGAGCAATGGATGAGAATGACACAAGAATCTCAACCTAAAAATGGAAAACCCTTTTGAGATTGGGGGCAGAAGTGGAAACGTAAGGGTTCTTTGGAGAATCAGTTGTGTTAGGGCAAACACGTGAAAGAGGCAGACTCATGAAGGAACATTTCACTGAAGCAGACACACGAGAAAGGATATTCTGCTAAAGCAAGCACATAAAAGAACACCTGATGAAGGATTCTTTGTTAACAACATGCATGTATTCATACGCCTTACTTTGTGTAGTTGAGCTGCATTTGTTGGGCGGGACTCCTCGGACTCAGGTTGACTGGATACACATGCTGAGGAAAAGCACGTGGAGGACACATGATGTTTAGAGGGCATAAACAGGAATCCACGGAGTGACAGAGACAGAACTTGGCTTGCTGGTACAGCTAGCTATACAACACTTGTGGGTCTCACATCTTTGCTGATCTTCACTTCCCTGAGAGAAGCACAGCTAAAGACTTCTCCTGGTCTTCCTGCTGACTCGAGCTCAGGCTGAAGCCTCTGCTAGGCCCTGACACCGCTGTTGCTATCCTTAACTCTACTAAACTGAACTGCTGGTGCATCTGTGAGGTATTTGCAAGTGGATTGAGCTGCTACTGCTAACCTGTGAACTGAAGTGTTGACTTCCAGACAGCACAGACAGGAGTTACTCAAAAGAATCTTTCTAAACAGTCCGCTTCCCCCACCCCATATCCTTTCTTTTCCACTACCTCTGGTGGGTAATGGGTAAACAAGGGAGGTTAAATCGTTAAGAACCATCATTCAAAATAAGGTTTGGAAAAACTTAAGGTTACAGGGAGCAAAGCACACATGCCCACACACACAGCTTTTATCCAGCACAGTAGTGGAGGTCTTAAGTAAACTTAAGCAAGAAAGACAAATAAAAAGTATTAAGATTAGAATGGAGGTAGTAAAATCATCTGTATTCTACAGCAAATATGAAAGACCCCTCAAAAACACAATAAATGAATTCAATAAAGTCACAGGATGCAAAACTCCCTTGCATGTCAATATATTAAGAATAAGCAATGTAGCCGGGCATGGTGGTGCACGCCTTTAATCCCAGCATTTGGGAGGCAGAGGCAAGCAGATTTCTGAGTTCCAGGCCAGCCTGGTCTACAAAGTGAGTTCCAGGACATCTAGGGCTATACAGAGAAATCCTGTCTCGAAAAACCAAGGGGGAAAAAAAAAAGAATAAGAAACGCAAGCCAGGCATAGCGGTGAATGCCTTTGATCTCAGTACTCAGCAGTCATAGGCAGGAGGATCTCTGTGATTTCAAGACCAGCCTGGTCTACAGAATGAGTTTCAAGACAGCCAGGGCTGCACAATGAAACCCTGTCAAAACAAGCAAGGAAAAAAAAAAAAAACAACCAACTGAATAAAACCTCCCAAACCAGTAACAACAAAACTTCAAACAGACAAACAAAAAAAACATGCAAAAGGATTTTTAAAAAACGATTTACTATGTATATGAGAATTCTGTAGCTATCTTTAGACACTCCAGAGGAGTGCATTGAATCTCATTACAGATGGTTGTAAGCCATGTGGTTGCTGGGAATTAAACTCAGGACCTCTGGAAGGGCAGTCAGTGCTCTTAATCACTGAGCCATCTAACCAGCCCCACAAAAATATTTTTTAAAATCACATTTTTCAACTCTCTCTCTCTCTCTCTCTCTCTCTCTCTCTCTCTCTGTGTGTGTGTGTGTGTGTGTGTGTGTGTGTGTGTGTGTGTGTGTGTATTTAGATTTGGGTATCAGTTTTTTACTTCCACCATGAAGATCATGCAATATTTAATTCAGGTCAAAGTGGCAAGTTCCAGAAGGTCCCAGTTCTGTTCCCAGCATGCATTTTCCCATATCCTGTTGATTGGTGTCATTGGCCCCTGTTGAAGTTTGGTACATGAGTAAATTCTCATGTATACCAGTTTTTGTTGTGCAAATCTTGTTCCTTAATCTAAAACTATTGGTTGAATAAAGCTGCCTACAGCCTGTGGCTGGGCAGAAGAGAGGTAGGCAGCGGTTCCGGCTTGGGGTCTGAGGCAGAGACCAGAGGGTAAGAGGGGAAGAAAGAAGAAGACACTATGAGGTAGGCAGGTCCTGAGCGCATGGTCATGAGCCCTGGCCAGTTGGAGTAGGAACATCCCAGGTAGAACAAGGCAAGTGAGATCTCAGAGTTATTGACAGACAAATAGACTAAATAGCACAATGGGTTGATACCTGCCCAGGTCTAGTGCTTTAAGGCTTATTATAAATATAAAGGCTTTGTGGGGTTTTTTTTGTGGGGGGGGGACCAAATAATCAAAGGTAGAGTAGAAACCCTCAAATAATATTTACCACAACAGTCTCCAGAAAAGAAACTTTTAAAAAGCGTACTTATTATAGTATAAAACAAAAACAAACAAACAAGAAAACCACTTAGGGCTATTAACTCGCTAGGGAAAACTGAAAATTAAACTCCCATGCATTGGATTTCTTACCATATTAGACCGCTTGTCTCAGCCAGAAGCTGCACAGTCAACTCAATGCCAACCAAAATAATCAATGGCACATTTTTGCAGAAATAGAAAATAATGAGCTAATTTTGTATTGAACCACAAACGACGATGACTTGCCAAAAGGATCTGGAGAAACAATGAAGATGGATGTCTTATAATTCCTGGCCTCAAAATCTAGTCAAAGCTTCACAGAGCCAAATGTGGTATAGGTATAAAAATACAAAGATCAGGCATGACGGGGGTGGGGGCTGTAATTCAAGCATTTGGGTGCCAAGAACCTTACAAGTTTGAGGCCAGCCTGGCATATGGAGTAAGACTGCTTCAAATCATAAGGATGGGCTAGAGAAATGGCTCAGCAGGTAAGAGGATTTGCCACTCTTCCAGAGGTCCTAAGTTCAGGTTTTTAGCACCTATGTTGGGCAGCTCACAAGTGCCTGTATCTCCAGCTTCAGGGGATTCAGTGCCCTCTTCTGCGGGCACTATAAACATGCAGTCACACACACACACCACACACACACATACACATACACCCATGCACACACACACACACACACACACACACACACACACACACCAATGAATGAAACCATGAGCTATGGATGCATACAGCTCACATGTGCTTCCCGAGATGTTCATATGCAGGAAGTGTGGTCTACAGTGTGGAACCTTTGGTGGTGGGCCTTAGAGGGAGCTAATTTGGTCATAGGAAATATTGCCCTCACAACAGACTAATGCTAGCTATTATGGTTCAGATTTTAAGTGTCTCTAAAGCTTCTTGTGCTAAATGTTTGGCTTTTGGTCTGGGAACGAATGAGAGGGAGTAGAAGCTTTAAGAGATAGAGTCTGGTGAAACAGTTCATTGGGGCATGCATGCCCTTGAAAGGGGGTTGGGGGCCATTGCCTCCACCTCTTTCAATTTCCCAGCCACCATCACAAGCATACCTCTGCCTGACCATGTGTCCCCGTCATGACACTCTGCTTCAGTACAGGCCCCAAAAGCAACAGAGACAAGCAATCATGCATTCAGACCTCTACCCCTGTCAGCCAACACAAACAGTACTTCCTCTGAATTTATTCATCCCTGATATTTTGGTTACAGGCATGGAACGTTGGCTAATGAATTGACACTGCAGAGTGCATTAGTTCTCATAAGAGGGTGTGGTTAGAAAAAAATTAAAACTGGCTTTTCCCTATTATCTGTCTTCCTGCCTCGTTGTATGATCTCTGCCTCTTATGCTCCTGTCATTGTATCATGACTTCATCTACCAGGAAACTCATTATAGCCAAGCAGAACATGCTTTTGTATTGAATCTTTGGAACAGCGAGCAAAAGCAAAATCTCTCAATCCTTCTGTCTCTGTTTCTCTCTCTCCCCCTGTCTCCCTCTCTCTCTCTCTCTCACTCTCTCTCTGTCTTTCTCCCCTCTCTCCTTTATTTCCTCTTCCCTTCTTCCCTTCATATTCCCATTCTCTCCTCTCTCCAAATTATCCAGTCTCAGATCTTTTATTATAGCAACTGAAATCACAACAATACATAATGCATATGGTCAACTAATTTTTTTTGACAAATGTGCCAAGACAGGTAAAAGCCAAGGATTGTTTCTTCAACAAATGGCATTGGATCGGTTAGAAGTCCATCATACACAAAGAAATGAAATTGGGTCTCCATCTTACAGCATTTACAGAACCAACAAAATGGATACAAGATATTTAAGCATAAGACCTTCAACAGAAGGGCTGAGCAGTATCTCAGGGTTGGTGTACTTGCCTGGCATGTGCACAGCTCCAGGACTTATTTCTCACACTCACAACAAGCCATGCTGGGGACTCAGTGACACACACCTTTAATCCCAGTATTGAGGCAGAGGATCTCTGTGAGTTCAAGGCCAGCCAGGGGCTACAAAATGAGACCCTGTTTCAAAAAAATGAACAACAACAAAAAAATACGAAGCCCTCACACTGAGAATATGAGAGGGCATAATAGGCAGAGTTTAGAGGGGTTCACCTTGTTTCTCAGCTGTGACAAAAGGACCGGCAGGGGAAGCCACACTGGCAGGTAGAGCGCATCAGAAACATTCAGCCAATCAACTGCTCTCCAAGCTTCTGAGAGAAAGTGTTTGCAAATAGAGTATCTGGACAGAGGTTAATATCTAAAATGGATGAAGAATGCCTCTCCTTCAAAAGCAAGACAAATAACACGGCCCATCAAACCCAGTCAAATAACCCAACTGAAAATGGGCATAAGATTTAAGTCAACATTTATTTAAAGGCCACATGTCTCCAGACATCAACAGACAGAGCAAAAATAAATGCCTAGGGTCAGTGAGTTTCAGTTGAAGTTGGGATGTACATCACCTCATACCTATTAGGATCACTTCACAAAAGGAAAGAAAACAAAGCAAGAGGTAAGTGTTGGTGGGAACGGGGAGACATGGAGACCTATTCATGATATTGGTAGGAAGATAAAATGGCGTGGCTTCTCAAAACAGGCAAACCATTCCAAAACTGACAACTGAGCCAAGAAAGCCACGCCTACTTATTAAAAGAATTAAACTCAAGATCTTTGTGAGACATTTGAACTTCCCCTTTGACTGCAGCGTCAGCTACAGTGTTCACCAACTGTCCACCTTCAGTGTCCATCAAGGAGGAATGGGCAAAGAAAATAGAATATTCAGCCCCAGACGAGGAAATCTTCTCACATTCCACAATATGGATGAGTCTCGGGACCATTATGGCACGTATGGTAAACAAGTCACAGGAGGGAAACTGCGGTGTGATCCACTTACAGGATGTATCCAAACCAATCAGCTCACCAGAGCCTGAAGTGGAGCAGCGGCTATGGAAGGAGGGGAGAGAAGAAAGCTGCTGCCCAACGGGTGTAAAAATCCAGTCAGTCACGCGTGATGAAAAGGTTCTGAAAACCTGTGGTAGAACACAGCTTGTAATCAACAACACGGTCATGCCATGTGTGTGTGTGTGTGTGTGTGTGTGTGTGTGTGCGCGTAGCAGTGCATGGAGGTAGGTCTCACCGTGTGTGTTTCCTGCTACACAATAAAAGCGGACACTCTTTAGAATGGTAATCACAGAAATACAAATTAAAAAAGATGACCCGTCAAGTTACTGAGGATGTAACGATGCTGCCCAGTCAGTATTCCTTGAGGCAGGCTCTCCTTTACTCTGGGCTGCAGTGTAAATTGGCAGACCCTGATCATTTCAAAAGACACACTGGAAGCATCCTTTGATATAGTAGTTATTTGTAGAAATGCATTTCAGTGAAATAGTAACAGAAACAAATACGTTTCTAAGAGCAAATAATTTGAAATATATTCTATTAAGGAGGAATGAGTAATAGATGTTGATACTTTTGATCAACGCTACCTCCCAAATTATCATGTGTGTAGTAAAAGAACCACTCAGAATACAATATTACATGAGGAAAAAAGTAGAATAATAAATTCTTTAGGGAAGACAATGTCAAATACAAAACAAATCAAATTAAAGCAAACCAGAAGGAGGAAAGGGAACCAATCAAACCACAAAACTGCAGTTTGGGGTACAGCCTTGCTACCAAACAATCAGAAACACGTTTGCTATGTAAGTCTCCCTCCCTGATCAATCAATAAAGGTGTAAAAATTAGTTTTAAGGAGGAAACATACATCATGATAAATAGGGTTATTCTTAGTCAAGTTTATGGGTGATTTTAAAAATGGGCTTCAAAATTTCTTTTTTTTTCTTACATTTTCTGAATGCTTGGCAAAGAACACACATGATGCCCACAGCTGAGGGTACAGTGTAAAAGTCAAATGTCTGATGTCTCACGCACACAAAACCAGCTTGTCCAAACATGTATTTTTCAAAGAGCATACTTGTCCCTTAGACATTGTAAACATAAATATGGTGTGATCAAAAGTTAGACTCTTCATTCTAGAAATATGGTTGGTTTTATTTAAAGTAGGTTAAAGTAAGCATAGACCATTTGGCTGAAGCTTTTTACTTTGAAAGTAAAAGAGGCAGATCTATCAGGGAGAGAAACAGGTACATATTGGGCTATTTCAGAAAACATGGCTCGTGGAGTGGTTTGGGGACATGCATGACAGACAGCAGGGAGGGAAGAGAAGGGGCTGGTGAGGGGTAGCAAGGACAGCCAACCCCACCCTGGTTCTCAGTGGATTGGCAGATGGCACAGCCAGATTGTCCCACCAGCCTGGAGCTAATAAAACAATTATTCAGAAGGGGATACATTCCTGTTACAGTCAGATTCCTGGTGTTAGTTAGGATGGAGGTGATTACATTCTTCATGGTTGAAGCTGTAAGCAGATGATGGATCAGGTAAGGGATGGGAAGAGAGAGATGAAAGCTGACCACAGACTCTGAGAAAAGTCAAGCTCACCACAAACTCACAGCTCTATTGTTTGATCTCGTTTGAGATGTACTCATTTATTTTCCCTCGTATGGCCATCCCTTAAAATCAGCAAAAGCAGATTTGGGGGCTTTGGGAACCACTTAGAAAGTCGACATAGTTTCAATGGGTCCACATTGCATATAAAGGGCAGCCAAACAATAAAATGATAGATATTATTATGCTTGCAAGTCCAAAAAGCTCAAATTCATTTCTGATCGTTCAATATTAGAAGCTTATGTACAATCAGGATTGGGGACTTTAAAATTGATTTCATATGTAAGAGTGAGCTATAATTCTCAGGTGACAATAATTAGGTAGAGATGAGTGTCTCTTTCGAGGCCACAGGACCACCGATGTGCCACCTGTCCCTATTTTGTCCATTTGTTCATTCAGATTCCTTCCCCTGTCATCCTATGCATGCATTCCTGTTGGCCCTTAACAGACTGATTTCCCAGTCTGCCAGGTGGCAAGTCTTACAGTGATTGACAGAAAAGATGATATACTTACAAGTCCTGAGCTGCCTAAAATCAAAGCCTCCACAGGTATAAAAACTCAGAGAAAGCAGAACTACCTGTAAGTAACTTTCATAAAAACAAACTCGATTAAGCACCATCAACATGCCCAAGGCATGCTGGGAGAGAAGAGAAAGATGCCCCCCACCCCCTGGAGGACAGAGGTGACTGGACCAGCTGACCCGCAATGGAGGAGTGTCTCTGCCACAAGCATGGGACAGCTTATGGGAAGCACCCAGTCTAGTGTTTGGAACTTAGAAGGAGGTTAATAAATATTTGTTTCCATCCCCCTAACAGCAGATGCAGAGCGCAGCAAGGAAGAAATGGAGCCAGAGCAGTGTAATGGAAGCACAAAAGCACAGCATGCCAGGAGAGAAGGGGTAATTGTAGCCTAGAGATCAGTAGCAGCAATAGAGCAGACTGGGGGAAGTTCGCATGCCAGAGCGAGGTACTATAATTAGGGAGATGGGTAACTGTGACGGGATTCAAAGGTTGTTGACAGTCGCATAGTGGATATAGTAAGTGGGACCAGGGGGTAAGGAAAACTAAACTCATCAGACAGAAATCTACCAACACCATATGAAGAGAAAGAATTCAACTCTCTAAAGAAGGGCTGCTGGTTAAACCTTTACATTTTTGTAACAGAGAAAAGTACAGAGGATATGTACAATAAGCAGGATAGCTAGGTGTCTTTAGTCTAAGAATAGAATTTCTGTAATTAGCCGAAATAAGGTAATTGTCTAATAAAGTTTATTTTTGGCTCATCAATAGTGTGGCTTTTGTTATTCTGGAGTAATTTATCTCCAAAGCCTCAATTAAAAGAAGAAAAGCCAGTTACTAACTGAAGTAAAATTACAGAAAGCATCATGTCACTACAGTAATAGCCTGTCAGAGAGCGATACATGCGCGGCACTGAGCAGTAGAATGGAAGGTTACCCATGCAATTATTTCTTTTTTAGCTCCTTACTTAGAGTTATAGCCTAAACGTGCGTGTGTGTGTGTGTGTGTGCGCGCGCGTGCGCGCGCACTCGCTGTTTATACATTGGGTAGCTTTTGCAGTATTTATTTCTTTAAATATTTAACAGCCTGGAAAGGCAGTGACAGGCAATAATATGTAGCGTCTCTAGCATGTTGCAAGGGCTTAATAAATGCTAGAATAATAAATTCCTCTATGATGAAAAACAGCAGTCAGTAAAACTATCACAGCCCACAATATTTTAAAGACACAGCACCATAAAAAAGCATAAAATACAAACGGTGCCTTGATTAAGCAATGGAAATAAAGGAACATTTGTCTTCATTAAAAAAAAAATCCACCTAGGTAATTCCCTTTTAAATTCCCCAGGGGGATTGAAAGAAGGGACAGAGATGTGAATAAGGGATTAAAAGTAACTTTTAACTTTTCTTTTTTCCTTTCCCTCTCCTCCTTCCATCTCTCTCTTTTCTCGCCCCCCCCCCGCCACGTTCTTTCTCCTTTCTCTTGATACACCCCATGAAATGGTGGGGAGCCCTTCAATTATCGTCCCCCAACCAATGGGCAGATTCTTTCTCTTTTCAAGACCCCCCCCCCCAAGAGCTTGTCTTTGAAAGCAGACACCCCCAGATCAGTGTGCTCAGCCTAGTGAGCTCAGAGGTGGGGTGGGGGACAATATGCCTGGTTTCCACGCAGGTGGGGCCGGGAGCCCCGGGCTGAGGACGAAGACCCCCGCGCTCCAACTTTCCAGAGGAAGAGAGGAGAAAAACAGAGCTGCCCCTTTAAGGGCTTGCCTTCCCCTTTACTCTATGTTTACATAACACGGGGCGCTCGCGGGCCGCGGGGGTTGGCGGGCGGGCGGGGGCCGCGGGAGCGCGGAGGCGCGGGCGGCGGCGCGGCCGTCCCACCTGCCCGGCCCGCTCAGCCCCCCGGCGGCGCGCGCTCCGCCTCCCGCGGGGCTCCCGTCGCCGCTCGCATTCCGTGCCGGGTCCCGCTCGCAGCGGCCGACGAGCGGGTAGCTCCGGGGAAGCCGGCGGGCGACGCGCACAGCCACGACGGAGCAGCCGCGGGACTGGCCGCCCCGCGCCCCATTCGCCGCCGTGCCGTTTCCCGGCGCTCTCACCCCGTTCTCGGGATGGGAGTGTAGCGGCGGCGCGGACTCGGCGGGGATCGCGGCGGAGGCGGCAGCGGCGGCGGCCGAGCGCGGATCCATGTTTTCCCCCGGCCAGGAGGAACCCAGCGCCCCCAACAAGGAGCCGGTGAAATACGGGGAGCTGGTGGTCCTGGGGTGAGTTGGGGACGCGGGCGGCGGGGCGTTGCGGAGGGAGAGGGATGCGTTCCTGAGGGCCCGGGTCCCCGGGGTGCTCGTTGCCGCGGCCCGGAGGGCGCTCCTGCACCACGCGGGGTCGCTCGGTGAAGCCCGGAGCCAGTGGTTGCTGGGGACTTCTCGTTCCCGACGACCGCGAACGCGGAGCCCTGTCTCCGAGCCCAGAGCCCAGTCCGCGGGGGTTAGGCATTGTTCCAGTCTGTGACCCGGGCCGCCGGTTGGCCTCCGCTTCTTTGCGCCGGGAGTGAGCTCGGCTGAGGGCCCGGACCGGGTCCTGGTTTTCCCGGGTCCTCTCATCAACGGTTCCCGGATCTTCCGGGTTTCCATTCTCGAGTCTCCGCACTCCTTGATCTCCTTACCCTTCGGGCTCCTGCACCCCCGGGCCCCTGCACCCCTCGGGCCCCTGCACCCCTCGGGCCCCGGCCTTTCCGATGCCCTGCCAGCGGCGGGGAGCTCGCCACCCTGATCGCCCCGGCTCCCACTCCGCTGGTGAAAATCACATTTTGAAGATAGTAATTATCTACAGTCGTTAAAACGGCAGCAATTAGAGACTTCATCTACTTCCTGAGTTTCCGTGTGACATTTTCTATTGTTTACCCTTAATAAACCAGGAGGGAGGCTTCGCAGGATTAAAGCGGGGTAAAGTGGGCAATGAAAAGGGTGTGGGTGGGGGAGGTGGAAAGTGCAGGAAACTCTCGGAGCTGGAGCAACTTGGGTTTAGTGCTGCCAGGGAAGCATTGTTTTCCCTTTGGATGTGCCGCTCCAGGGAACCCGCGCTTTTGTCCTCTCTTGAAAGATCTGTATTCAGACCCACGCGGGTGTTGATGGGTGGGCTTTGAGGCACGGGAGGAAGCCCCCTTCCTCACCACTGATCAGAGATTGGGAACTTTGAGGAACGTGTTTTGATTACTACCTTGAAGTAAGTGCCGACTTAATTTTTTTTTTAAGATGTAAGCTCATCTAAAGTTTCCTAGCCTTCTTCAGTTTGTTGCAAGAATTTCTGTGTGTGTGTGGGGGGTAGTACTGGAAATATCACTGCTTATTTGGAAGCTCAGCAGATGAGCGCCTTCCGCACCTGCATGGGAATTACATGCACTTAAGAGACAGATGTCAGAGTTCCTTGGGAAGAGGAGGGGATGGGGGGTGGGGGAAGCCACAGTTTAGTCTGTTTTATGTAACTTCAGCTCAGCCTAATTTTGTGGAGTTTGGTTTTGTTTATGTGGCTGGCTTCAGAGTATGCTTAACACTGTGAATTTGACACAGAAGATTAACTTACGCCAGAGCCATTTCATTATTTCCTTTTGAGGCAATCTGTTGAGATGTTTCGGAGCAGTGTGGAATAAACCCGGAGAGGTTTGTGTTCAGAGTTAAAAGTTTAGGACACTCCAAAGCCAGGAAAAGAATTTACGCCCGGACAGTTGTAATTTAGTGTCTCTGTAACCACGTTGCCTGTAGCACCTGCTCCGTTCCTCACTAAAGCTTTTTCTGGATCCGCGATGGCTTAGTGTTTCTTACCTAGTAGCTGGAGGCAGACAGGGCAGTTATCTGTAAACCTACCACATGCCAACACTGTTTGGACATTATGTATCATCCAGTAGCGGACAGAACACTTCCATTTTAACGGAGAACAAGGCATAAGTAGAAACCCGAGTAAGTAAGTAGCGAATGATGTCTGGTGTTGTTACTTCTTCCATTGAAGTTGGTTTAACAGTGGATCCCTGCCACGGTGGGAAGTGGGGGGAGATGTTGCTTCTTGCCAGCTTAAGGAAGGCCTTTAAGGAAGAAAAATGAGAGTAGCAGATGGTTTGTGTATGCCTGAATTGTGGCTGCTGCCCCTCCCCCCTTTCTTTCAGGTTTCTGACTCTTGCAACATTGAGCACACTAAGGCGTACCTGGAAAGTAGAGAACTAGTTAGATTTTCACTAAGTCTTACACAGTTCTGCCCACTCGACTTGAGAGCATGTCGTCCCCTTTAAAATAAGAAGTGCATTTCAATGACAAAAAAGTGCCATTACTGTGCATGCCTGGTCCTTTGGGACATAAATATTGGTGAGCAGAGACAGTCTAGAAAATTTTCTTGATGAAATTATTCTTGAGGCTAAAGATGCTCACGGCCTCTGATGATGTTAAAGTATTTATTTTGTTTCCTTGGAAAGTACAGTGACTTTATTTTAACTGTCAGGTGACTGTCCTTTTTGCTGTGTTCTGAATCACATGGTAAAACATCACTTAGGAAGTTTGGAAAGCAGACTGTAAAGTTGATTCAGGCCTCGATGATCTAAGTACATGTGATTCTTGACATAGGTTGTACAGTAGGAGATAATGCCATGTGGGATTGTAGTGGGGTCGTCCCTTTTTGTCCGGTTTGTGGAATTTAAATTATTTGGTAATTCTAACCAGTTACTGTGTCATAGACCCAAGTCCTTGTTGTGTCCACTGCTTAATTGAAGATGGAGAAATGATTGGCTCGTTCACTCCTTTTAGCTGAGAAGTTTTAATTTGGCTATCACTTTAAAGTTGGGGAAGTGGTTTGGGATTTAAAAGCCGTTCAAGATAGTGGAGCCCTGGTTAAAGTCCGTGTTCTGTTTTGTTTTTTTTTTCCTTTTTTCCTGACCCACCGGCTCTGTGATCTTTGATTTAGTTCCTTCCTTTCTGTTTCTTCAGCAATATCAAAATAGTCTCCAAGGAGCCTCTCTGGGGTCTGTTCTGTTTTTCTGTTCATTCGCTCAAATGTGGAACACACACAGTTAACCAATTCTAAATAGCTTGATATTTGTTGATTTTCATGAGTCTTAAAGTGATAGTGCTAGAACTCCCATGGGCACATATCCATCCATCGTCATAATAACAGAAAAGCAGTCAGCACTGGGCCGGGGCAGGGGAGGTAGTTCAGTGAATAAGTGCCTGCTCGCTGCACCAGCATGAGGACCTGTGTAAAAGGTATGTGATCACATCTGTAACCGCAGCGCTGGGGAGGCAGAGACATGTGGATCCCAGGGGCTCCCAGGCTAGCCAGTCTAGTCCAAATGGCCAGCTCCAAATTTGGTGAGCAATCTGTCTCAAAAATTAAAGTGAAGAGTGACAGAGGAAAGCACCTTATGCTGGCCTCTGGCTCCCCCACAACCCCCAGGCACGTGTGCATTTAGCTTCCTGTGCATGTGCACGTATCCACACGATACACACAAGACTAGTTTTATGCCGGCCTTCTATCAAGTAGTTATGCACAAAACAAGTTTTTAAAAGTTATAGTAGTATATAGTTTTGACTGATTGGTGTTTTGTGTACAAGGTCGTGCAAATTTAGTAAAGTTTGCTGCTCCATATTCCAGAAAGGCAAAGATGGCGCTGAGTAGGTATGTGAGCTTGCCATCAAGCCTGGCAACTCAGGGTCTACACAGTAGATAAATCCCACTGGGAAATTGTCCTCTGACCTCTATCATACCTGTAAATAAGTGTAATTACATTTTTAGGGAAGAAATCATGTTTTGAAGTTAAGCAGACTGAGACAAATAGCAGAAAGAAGCTTCATTTGGTAGTGGAGCTTAGGAGGGGTTGGGGTCCAAGAGGTATATTATTTAGCCCTTCACAAAGAAACCAGAGCTCCTTGACCTATGTGTTCTTCCTGAGTTGGGCCAGCTTCATGGCTTTCTGCTGGAGGCTGACTTCAGCTGTGCTGCGAGGTCTCAGAACCCCCTTCTGAATTCATTTTGAAGCATGCTGCTCTTTGCCAACTAATGGCCCATCGTGATTTTGGGGGGAAAAACTACTTTGCTTACATACTCCCTTGGTTTCTCTTGCCTCAGCCTCGGCGTTGAATGGGTAATGCATTCTGCAAGGCCTTGGCTCTGACTTGATGCGACCTAGAACAGGTCTGCAGCACTTTCACTCACGGGCTCTTCATCTCGGGGCTGTAGAGTTCAGGGAATCCACAGAGTTGGACTTGGAAAAGCCCCGTCTTTTACAGTCCTCCCCCCGAAATCTAGTGTTTCTCTCAGAATAGGCAACACAGAGACCTGCCTGTTGCCTAGTTGTTACTTAATGTCTTAATACAGAAGTAGAGGTGTAAGCAGAACATAGTGGTGCACATAGGAAATCCTGGGAGTCTCTGGTCATCCTCAGCTACAGAATGACATCATAAGCTTACAGTCATAATGACATCATAAGCTTGAGGTCAGCTTGTGTTGAATGAGACCCTGCTCAGATACATACATAGTACAGATGTGGGCTGAGGATATAGGTTGTGGTAAAGCCACTGCCCAGAGTGTGCAAGGCCCCACTTTCCACCGCTAGCACTTAAACTGATTGTTAGAAGTGCTGGCGATTTTTCCAGTGTAAAGCTATTTTGATAACAAAGTAACTGATTTCATTGGAGACCCATGTATTATATTTTATGGATTGAAAACCTTTCTGTCCCCCTGAGCAGGACTCAGTGGGAGTAAACAGGTCACTAAAGGATGCTTGGCACAAAAAAGGTTAAAGAGCCCCTTACAGTTGAGGCTTCTTGTCCACTGTGGCCGGAAACGCAGTACATCCAGGAGGTGCCTGCTCTTCCCCTGGATTGGCAGTTGCTCTGTCAGATGAGACAGAGGGCTCAATTGCTTGACCGTGCTATGGACTCAGACATTATGGTTTTTGTTGTTGTTGTTTGTTTTGTTTTGTTTGTTTGTTTGTTTTTTTGGTTTTTCGAGACAGGGTTTCTCTGTATAGTCCTGGCTGTCCTGGAACTCACTTTGTAGACCAGGCTGGCCTCGAACTCAGAAATCCGCCTGCCTCTGCCTCCCGAGTGCTGGGATTAAAGGCGTGCGCCAACACGCCCGGCGACATTACAGTTTTTAAAGCGGCTTTAATCCACGTCTTAACCGTGTTGTGCTCTTTGGACCTGCCTTGATGGCCTCTCTCCTACTGTACACCTCTTACTTTTAAAACTCTTATTTGATCCCAAAGATGTCAAACATTGTATTTCGTAGACTAAAAGATCTTTGAATGTTTAGAAACAGAATCTTAGCTGCTGCTCAGCATGTGGGGGAATGGGAGTGCTGTGACCAGTCTGTCTGTGGATGGGCGCCTCATTCCCAGGCTATTATGGGTCATGATGTTACTGGCTTGGGGTTGCTATGTTTTCCTTTACTAACTTTAGCCTTGTTTGGTGTGTGTGGCTGTCTGTCTCACTGTGGGTTTGCCAATCTGGCTTTCTTAAATCTGTTCCTTTTTATGCGCCAAGACTGAAAACTTTATTAGGACTTTTCATTTGGGGCATATTTCCTCATGCAACAATCATTTCAAGATGCTTTTTGTAAACAGAGTAAGACCAGATTGATTCAGGGTCAAGTGACATTTCCGTACGTATTCATCTAAAAGATAAAACACAGACAAAAGTGAAACAAAATATGACATGGCATTCAGTCCACCACAGGGAGACTGATCCCGTCACCCTGGTGGCACGGGTACAGGGGCAGTGACCTCCTTGAGTGGAATTGTAGGTTGGCTTTTAAATGAACATAACAGCAACACATGGGCCTCATTGGCATGGGAGAAAAATATCCAGGAAAAAGAGTTGTTAATGTCCGTGATTTAATTAAAGGGCTCTCCTAAGATGTTTCGTGAAAGGAAAATGCAGATGAAGTGATTGACTTACAGAGTTGTTAATTGTCATCTTCATCTTTTGGAAAACATGTTGACAAACGCAGACCATGCTTCACCTGTCTTCGTTTTGTCCCACTTGGCCATTCTGAGCCACACTCTCAGCCTCCTCCTGTGTGTGTGTGTGTGTGTGTGTGTGTGTGAGAGAGAGAGAGAGAGAGAGAGAGAGAGAGAGAGAGAGAGAGAGATGATGAGCCCTGAGGCATGTGCCTTGTGATTTATGATAAGCAGTCAAGGGCGGATCTTGCAAATGATCAGGCGATGTTACTTTAATACTGCCATGTTTTCACCCCGCCCCACCCCCACGTTGTGATGTGTTCCCTCAAGTGGGAACGAAGGGGCGGAGACACATCAGGCAAGCCAGGAATTTATTCATTCAACAAATATTTATTGGGTGTCTACCCTTCCAGAGCCTGGGGATGCAACTAGAAAACAAGACAAGCAGGATTCCTACCTGTGTGGGTTGCTAGAGACGCTTGCCACGTCCCTGTAGTGACCAGCTATCGCTGAGGCATAACGTACCGTTAGATGCCACGCTTGGTACTCAGACGCACAGGGTAGACTTAGTTTGTGCTACAGAGCTTCCCGCATGATCAGGAAGAGCGAGAGGCTGTAATGCATGCTGTCATTTAGCAGACCCTCTGTCCTCCACGAGAATGGGACGAGGTGGCTTGGAGAGAGGCGGGGTTGGGGGGACGACAGTGCTTAGCTCCTTCAAGAGAGTGATTGGACAGAATAATGAGGTGAGGTGGGAGGCGAGATAGACACAGGCCACGAGGGGCATTGTGGTAGAGTTTGAGACTACTGCAGGGTCAGAATAGAAAGACAGAGCCTTCTACAGAGAGGGCACCATGGTGATGTGTCGTGGGCCTCTTGCCCAGCAAGAAGGACACGACCCCCAAGCTTTTCCTTAAACAGTTTATTCAGGAAACCTTGAATGAATTCCTTCTGACTAGTCTGCCCCAAACTCCCCTGGCTAACTCTGACTCCCTTACTCTGACTAACTCTAACTGACCCTGTCTAACTCTAACCTAACTCTAACTAACTCACCCTGACTCCCTGGCCCTCACTAACTGATTCGACTAACTGCCTCTGACCAACTGACTCTCACTAATAGAACACGGGAAAGCCAGCCCATAGGCCAAACAGTCCTAGGCCAACCAATCCCAGTAAGCCATGTGGTGACAGCAGATAGGTCCACATAAGCAAGCCAGATGATCAGCCTTAGCCAATTGAGGACTTTTATCCCTTAGAGCACTCGCTATCGGGCTAGCGGAAGGCGGAAGCCAGCACCCTCTTAAAGGCACAGCATTATGCAGCTCTCCACAGTGATGGGGGAGGAAACTGAGGTAGAGACCACCAAGGCAAAGACAGGGGTCTATGATCTGGCTTTCCAGACCCTGCTTCCTGTCACTGGGACCCAGTTTTAGCCCTCACCTGGTATCATGGGTCAGGTTGCTCATTGACTACAGTCTTACTGACTAAGGCGCCCTAACCCTGGGCCACTGTCACAGACAAGCACCTGCTCTGTTTACCTCATGCTCACTTTGAGGGACAGAGATGGCAAGCAAGCAGGTGGGACAAAAGGCAGAACTTCAGAGAGTGATTGGGTGTGCACAAGGGGAGGTTGCAGGTTCAGAGAGTGATTGGGTGTGCACAAGGGGAGGTTGCAGGGTGGTTACTAGGGAGAAGTGAGACCCCTTCAGATAGAGCAATCCAATCCTCACTGTACGCATGAGTCAGTCTGAAGTGTTGCACAGAGGCATGCACATCCCCAGTATGTCCAGTGTGGGACTTAGATTCCATCAGCATTCATTGAAACTGTACTGTCTTTCCTTCATGAGCTTTGATGGACGGGCAGGGACCCATGAACTCCCCAGTTGAGGAGTGCCGGGCACGTCTTTTGGGGGCACAGCGGATAGTCACAGAGTATCTCTTGGAGGTGCTACGTTACGGTTGCCAGCTGTTTCAATTCCAACAGACCTTCCGTTCCGACTTTCCCAGCTGCCCTGAGCTGCGCTGCAGCGTCATAGTAGCGTTGAAGGGCTGTGGTCATCAGTGCAAGTCCACAACGGGGCGTACAAGCCACTTGCATAGCTTCTAATACATAGGCATCGGGGTCATTTCAGTCTAAGGGTTAAGTCTTGGCTGAGGCTTCTTTTCAGCCGTCCGTCCACACAAGGCTACTCACTGAGACGTTTAACCGACTTGGTTCCTCGCTGTTTCAGCGTGTGTGAAATCTGTTTGTAGGATAAGAAGTCATTACTACAAGCTTTCTGCTTCCATTCTAATTAAGAATGGCTCAACAGAATCCAACCACAGCAGGCAGTTGATGCGTTCAGCTTCTGGGTCTTTGGTAGGAGAACAGGCTGCTAACTATCCTAGCAAGCTCCCCAGAGGAGCCTTAGCCTCTGCCCTTCTTTTTTTTTTTTTTTTTCCTGCCCTTTTCCACCCCTCCCCATCCTTGCCTTTCCCTCAGTATCCCTCCCTAGACTTCATCGTGTTCCTTAGACTGTGGAATGTGAGTTGTCACCACAACACCTCGTGCTCTGTGTAATGAGGTTTTCCTGGGAGACTCGACTGACGGATTGCCTCGAGGAGAGGTCCTTTCTTCAGAAGTACTGTAGACACGGGAATTTGTTTTCGTTCAGGTTCCAGAAAAGTCTTTAGACCAGTCCCCTCCATTTCAGGATGCTTCCCATGCTGCACCTGTTTTCACTTAGCGACTTCAGTGCCTCATCTTAAAGCCTCTCAGAGAAAGCATTGTACTGCCTCTGAGGTGGCGCTGGGACCACTTCCCCCGTTGGTCTTGCGGCTTCAGGGTCCTGTGGCTGGAGGGAAGTCAGGTCTTTGATATCACCTCATGCTCTGTTCAGACAGCCAGAGCTCCCCTGTCCTGCTGGGGTGTGCTGGTCTTCACTGGGTGGTGAGCCCTCCCTTTCAGGCCTGCTGGCTGCAGGGTTTGCTTTGGTCACTGGTGGAGGGAGGGATGCCAAGCTTCCATGCATTGCCTTAGTGGCTGCTGTAGCCCCTGCCCTCCACGGGGGCCAAAACCTACTATAGACCAGATAACAACAGAAACTTACGTAGTTCTGAACTTCAGGACCAGGGTGGCGGGTCCTTCTAAGGCCCCTGTTCCTTGGCTAACACATAACCACCTTCTCACATGTTCTTTGGCTCCTTCGCCTCGCCCACCTGCCTCTGCATGGGGCCTTCTTGCATCACCCCATTTATCTTTAATTACCTCTTTTAAAGCCCATCTCCAAATACAATTACACCCTGGCACCTTCTAGGAGTTAATATTCCAAGGTGATTTTTATGGAAATACAATTTTACACCAGAATGTTTTCTTAGAGGGGACTGCCTCGCCAAGGAGTTTGACCACTTCCCTCTGGTGCTGGTGTGAGAGAGATTTACAAGGGAGGAGAGAAAGGCTTGCAGGACCCTGTCTGTCATGGCCACTAAGCTCAGGTTATGGACAGATGAGTGAGATGGTCAGAGCTCCTTGGGCCCACTGAGCTGCCATTGGCATTACCCAGAGAGCAGCACGAGGGCTCTTTCCACTGTCTTCTGTCCAGACGAGAGAACTGTGTGCGAGTGTGCATGCGCGAGTGCGTGTGTGTGTGTGTGTGTGTGTGTGTGTGTGTGTGTGAGAGCATGCATGCACGTGTGTCTGTGTGTGAAGTTTCGAGGCAGCCATGCACCGCGTTTGCATTTAGTTCACTTGTTAGATCTGACAACTCTAATATGAAGTGGATTCATGGGGCTTTTGTTGAGTTGTTTTTCTTTCCTTTAGGTTATTGATTACTTTAATTAGCATAATTACAGTATTTTGGATGAGTTACTCTAAACATTAAATACTGGAGGTTTTGAGAATCTTAGCTAACAAAAGCATCTGGAATAACTGTCAAATGTAAGTTCTCATCGAGGTTCCTTGCCTACCAGCTTCCGTCCTCCTCCGTCCTGTCTCCTGAGCTGTGCTGAGGGCCAGCAGCTGGTGACTAACCCAGGTGAACTGAGAGCCTTGCTCCCTCAGGCTTCCACATGGACAGCTTCCACCCAGGACGGCTAAGTGCGTAGTGGAGAATTCTTCAGGCTTGTTTTTGTTTGTTTGTTTTTCAAGACAGGGTTTCTCTGTATAGCCCTGGCTGTCCTGGAACTCACTCTGTAGACCAGGCTGGCCTCGAACTCAGAAATCCACCTGCCTCTGCCTCCCAAGTGCTGGGATTAAAGGATTCTTCAGGCCTTTAAGGGTTGCCTGTTGTGAAATAAGAGAGCGAGTCGAAGCTTGGGAAGAGGGAGGAATTCCTCCTGCATCTTGTAGGTTCAGGTCTCCGGGTAGACCAGAAGAAACACCTCAGCATTCCAGTGAGGGGCAGGTGGCCGCTTGGAAAGCAAGCTGGAGTACATCCGTTGTTCCTGTCTGTGGCTTCCGGGAGGTAAGAATGTAGTATAGTTGTTACAAAACACTTTAGGCCTAACTGAGGCCATGGAGAGCTGTTCTGTGCTGGCTAAGAAACAAACAGGCAGAAGGTATCTGTGGTGCGGTGTGGTTTTCGGGGGTGGGGGCAGCTTGTTTTCTACAGAGAAGCCAGTTGTGACATCCACAATGCACAAGGCCCTTTCTGGGGCTGGGTAGCGAGTAGCGGGAGGCTGCAGATGTGGAGACTACCATTGCTGCCTAGAAAGGAAAAGGAAAACAACCAACCCGGAGACAGCACAGCAAACAGAAACTCTTCCCCTCTTCCCGTAGGCAGCTGAGAGAAGTGTAATTTCTAAGTTAACCCTAACATTTTCTACTTTTAATCAATGCAGTGTTAAGTGAAACTTTGAAATGTTGTGCTTTTAAGTTCCCTTGTGCATTTACAGTTTGGTAGTGTCAAGGTTTAAAACCGTGATAACATTTGGGACCACATATAAAATTACATGTGTTCTTCAAGGGTATATTTAATTGAAGTAAGGCCAGGTAACCATATCAACATCGAGTGGTGTAACCCCTCGGCTTTCGGTAGTGATGCTCTTTGGTGGTTTGGCTATGGCAGCTTGAGTTAGAGCTCAGGGGTGCTGGCACCCAGGCGTCAGGTGCAGAGCCGCAGCCCTCTCAGGGAGATTGTCACAGAGCACCAGGTTCTGTAAGCTCTTTTCCATTACGCTCCCAAGATTTCATATGATTGTCTGGGCAGTGAGGTGCCAGCTTAGTGACTTGTCCAGGCTTCTCCCTGGAGACAGAGCCTGAGAGGATGCTCAGTGTGTACGGCTCAGAAGTTTGCTGTCCTCCATCCAGCATAGGACAGAGAGCATGTCACCTCGGGACACTGGCAAGATTTCCCAAGGCAGCCTTTTGCAGCCTCTGAGCAGTTTTGAAGGGGGAGTGGTTGTTCTGGGACTGGAGTAGAGAAACCACAGGGGCATTGGAACCTTGAAACTGAAGTGCCTGGGGGAAGGGGATAGAATTGGAAACTGTGGCTCCCTTCCTATCAGGTGACAGAAGGCTCTTAAGTTAGGGGACTGGCCAACGATCCCAGTCCCCGTCTTCCTGCACTTTGTCGTCTCTCAGCAGAAAAGGACTTGGAACAAATTAAACCTAGCTAGTTGCTGCCAAGTGTGAGGATAGCCACTGGGGACAAAGTGCGTTTTTGTGTGAGGGACTTGAGTTTTCTGACTCCACTTCAGCCGAGGTGGAAGGATGTGTGGGAGCTGGGGTGTGTGTGTGTGTGTGTGTGTGAGCGGGTTAGTGAGGCGAGAACACAGCACATGAAGTGCACAGAGAGCCCAGGGAGTTGAGACACTCAGTGAGTTTGGAAGTCAAAGTCGGGGTGGCTGAAGGCTGAAGGCTGGAAGGGCAGAGGCCCTGGCAGGGAAGCTCTGCTGCTAGGGCCTGCTTCAGAGCCTTTTGAGTGTGGGAAGCTCTTGTGCAGGGCTGTGAATTTGTGAGTTTGGTAATCCTCAGGCCCTTCCGTGACTGTAGTTCCTTTCCCCGTCTCTCTGCCCCATTCCTGCTGAGGGACGGTCACTCTCAGGGGTTGTGGCACCATTCCGGCAGTGGCATTTGGGGAGCAGTGTGGTCATTTCATCCCATGGGGGCTTCTTGTTTTAGAGACGCAAGCTACAAGCAATGAATGTTTTGGGATTGAACCCCACTGGCCAAGCAGTCGGGCTCTGATACCCTTTTCCTCTCCACACTCTGCCCTTTCTCCACCCCCTCTGGCCTGGCATTCCAACAGGCCCAGGTCATGGTGTCCCTGTGAGTGTCTGCTGGGGTGGGAGGAAGTGGGGTGACATCAGAGCCTACTGTTCCCCTTTCCTTGTCTGCAGACTCTTTCTAGTAGTCATTGTGAGAAGCAGCTGGCTGCTGACCTCTAGGCCATTACTGTGATGGTTCAAAGCAGGCTGCTCCCCCTACTGGAACCCCAGCCCAGCCCAGCCCAGCCCAGCCCAGCCCAGCCCAGCCCAGCCCAGCCCAGCCCAGCCCAGCCCACCCCACTGTCTTTGCCAAGCTACACCAGCAGGAGTGTATGCACATACAGCCTGGCCTTTTGCTCCAGACCAGCCCCTCAGATGTGTAACTAGGCAGAAGTGTGTTTTAGTGCTATTTGTGGGGATCCTGGTTGTTGCTTGAATTCCCTGTCCAGCCTGTGAACGTCCCTCTCTCCATCTCTGGCCGGCCTTCGGGGTGCGCTGTTCACGCCCTTTGAACTGAAGTGAGGCCTCCAGGTGCTGAGAGAATCTGTGTTTGCGTTCTGTTAGTGGAGGATCTGAGCCTTTTTCCTTTTATGCGGAGACAGATAATCTTCCCCTGGACGACTGCTGCTTCTTCTAAGCCTGATTCCTCTTCCCCTCAGGAGCGGGCCCCAGAGGGTTGGCTCCTAGACCCTGATGATGGCTTCTGACCTTTCTGAGTGAGTAGTCTCACCTAAGTCCGAAGGGGAAGGGGTGCTAACCCCAGCCTTGAACTCAAGATGGCCTCAATGGTTGGCCTTGTAAGTGAGGAAAGGGAGGGCTTGGAGCTTAGGGTGACCCCCTCATCCACAGTGTGGCTGCTCCTTGGAGCTTTGGGTGACCCCCTCACCCACAGTGCGGCTGCCCCACCCTTCTCCCTCAGTCTTCTTCCTTTTTGGAGCCAGGGTCTCATGGATCCGAGAGCTACAGTGCCTCACTTGGTTTCATCTTGCCAGGTCTTAGGGGTCCTGAGGATGGAACCCAGGGCTGGGCTCAGGCCCATGTCTCCACTCCAGCTGTCAAACGCTCCACTCTTTCCTCTGTTGAGCACAGCCTTACATCCCTTTAATGGCCCTTTTCAGGCTAACCTGCATGCACAGAACATAAGGCATCGTTCTTCTAAGGAAGTTACCAGCAGTAAAAGTGTTTTCTTGTGTTTATAACTTAGATTAGCTTCTTTAGTTTTTTTGTTTGTTTTTTGTGGTTTTTTTTTTTTTTTAAGTTTGCTTTGTTTCCCATGTGTGTTTAAAACAGCAAATAACAGGATTTCTACTCCTGTCTTACTCATCTGGATGTATTACAGCTGAATTGATGATTGAAGGTAAACACGCCTTGATCATCCAGATTAAGCATTCCTAGTGCTGTGACCCTTTAGTATAGTTGCTCACATTGTGGTCACCCCAGCCATAAAGTTATTTTCGTTTCTACTTCATAACTAGGATTTTGCTACTGTTATGAATAGTGATGCAAATATCAGTGTTTTCCAAGGGTCTTAGGTGACCCGTGTGAAAGGCTCATTCATCCCCCCCAAAAGGGGTCACGATTCCCCCCACCCCAAGGGGGTCACGACTCACAGGTTGAGACCTGCTGACCTAGAGTGATTGCAGATGGCCTCTCTAGCTTCCAGGGAGGCCCGCCATCCGACAGCTCAAACCTTATGACTGTGGCACACAGCCTTGAGGTCCTTCTTCCTTCCCTTTGCTGTTGGGGAACTATTTAGACCAGCATTTTTGTCAGGTTGATAGCTTAAGGAAGGAGCTTCAGCAACCTTTCCTTCCTCAGTGAAGTCTGGCGTTTACCTGCGTCTCAGAGTTGCTATTTGTGGAGTTTTCCTTTCCTGTCTCTTGGTCTTCCTGTCATTGATTAAGGGAAAAAGACACACAACTTCTGTCTCCCCAGTGCAGCTTGTTCCAGTAATGAAACTCCTCCAGCTCGTCGGAGGAGCACAGGCCAGCAGCAGGCTGGAAAGGGGGATTTTTGCTAACTTAAACTAAGTGTTAAACTAACTGGACCAGATTCTGGGTCAACCGTGGGAAAGTTTTATGGCGTGTGGGTTCACCCTTCCTGTGACTTCAGTAACATGCTTGGTACCCATGACCCTGTGTTTCTCAAAAACATCCATAGCAAGCAGGCATCCTAAGATATCAGCTGGTGAAGTACCTTGGAACAGATCGAGCCCCTTAATGTTACGTGGGGGGAAGCAGAGGCTTGGGAATGCTACAGGGAAGTGATCGGTCAACATATTTTGATAATGCAAGAAACTACGGGGAAGGAGGAGATTCAAAGCGATTCATTCACCAGAATGCCCTCCAGTGGAATTAGTTACTGCAGGTGTCTGTTCCGTGTAATAACTGTTTTAAATAAAAGAGGACACCACAAGTCACTTCTCCCACAGATGAGAGAGAAAACCCACATCTGCACCCCGATACTTACTTTTGTTCCCCTCCACCACCAGACTAAGTTATGCTTTGAGACTTTTTTTTCTTGGCAGTCCCACAGGGGATATTATAGCACAGCATGAACTGCCCATAGGATGTGGGAGCCAAGTGTTCCACAGGAGGCAGACAGGACACGACCGTAGCCCCTTCCCACCATGGGCTCAATCACACCCGATCCAGAGGAGGTGATGCCTTCTTCACTGAACAAACTAAACCGAATTCTGGAACATGAAAGGATGCTGATGTTCAGGAGTTTAACTAGTTAAACTCATGCATGTCAGCTTCTGGGAGTTTGTGTCGTGATGTTCCGTGGCTCACAAGACTGCACTGAGCCTGTGGCACTGTCAGGAGTATGTTTCTCTCAAGATAGGAAGCAGGTAGAGTTGTGGTTATGGCTTGCTGTGCCAGAGACATCTTTCTGGATCAGCAGGGTGTGAGGAGTGGAGGTTTCTGGGAGTCCTGCTGGAGCTGGCTCTGCTGTTTACATTTCCCCTGGAGCCCCTCCTCCAGGCTAAGGGCAGGGGTCAAAGGATGTCCGCCCCTGGTCTTCCTGTTCAGACTAAGTGGACAAGGGAGCTCCACTCACCTGAGAGAAGAGCTTTCTTGTTGGTCCCTAAGCTCAGACTAAGCGAATCTCTGACCTCATTCGGCCGATTTATTCTCATGACTGCTACTGCTGTACAGAAATCACTGACCAAAAATGTCTCCTCTTCAGTTTTGCTTGAGGATTTGTTTTTAACCTTCAGTTCCTCTGAGCTTAAATCCACTTTTAAGTTATATGTCCTGGATTCTTGCAACTTACAGATATCAGTACCAGTCCTTTTAGCTTTCCTCTACTGAAAACAGTTGTAAATGGAAACAAGTTGTAAGGTAAACTGCTTATACTCTAGCAACATGGGACAGCAGAAGTCTATGTGAAGAATTTCTTTGAAAGGCAACATTAATTGTCTTAGTTTTGCAGCTCACGGTCTAGCTATGCTTTTATATACTTCTTTTACACTTACCGTGTGAGTTCCTTTAAAAAGTATTAGCCAACTAACTTTTTTTTTTAAAAAAAGAGAATTTGATTCATGCTAAAATTTTAAAATAAACTCAATACCTCTTTTCTTCATCAAAGTAGGTCTGAGTTAATCAGCCATTTAACACAAACTCTGTTTTTGGATGGTGAGGTGAGGAAGGACAGGAATTGTCCTGTCATTTTCAAGGTCCCTGTCTTCACAGGATACAGGATAGGAGGATCAAGCCGGGCTAGAAGATTTCAGAAAGACTGTCGTATGTGAGGTGTGGCCTCTGAGAATACGTGGGTGTAGGCAGAGGCAAAGGCTCCCCCAGGATGGTAAATTCTCTGCATGTACTGCGTAGGCAGGCTGGGAACGCCCGTCCCTGCCCTTGGGGCTTTCCCTCCAGTCTCTGAAATATCTAGACCTTTCTCCTCCTACTTTCCCACCCTCTCTGCTTCTGCATCAGTCCCTTCTGCCACCTTGATATTCAGGGCTCTCTGCCCACCCCATCCGGGCTTCCTTAAGGTGTAGCTTAGGTGCAGCTTCCCAAAGGGCCCTGCACTTCCCCCTTCTCTCACAGTAAAGGATGTCTAGTGAGGCCTCGGTGCCTCTTCAGTGTCCCCTCAGCTGTTCTGCACTCCACATGTACCATGACAAGGATGGGCGGAGGGAGTAAAGGACAACCTTCCTGGATGGAGGGACAGGCCGCTCTCTTCTTTGGCACCTTGTTCTAGTTTTAAAAATGCATTATGTCCCTAAAGTAGGTATTTACTTATTCATGCTTAATTGGGCTTCTGAAAGTCTCCCGACTGTCTTCTGAGGTGCAGTAGCTTGGTGCTCAGTGCGCAGACATGGGGTGCCCAGTGACACTTGAGTGTCCCTGAGATGAGATGGTCACAGGTTTAAACTTTTTTCTTCTGAAGTTTAATGAAGACAAGCATTAAAATGGATAAATACAGAATTGTGACAGCGGCTTTGGGCTTTCTTAGTGTGTAGTATTAAAAAACTTCCCGAAACATCAGCAAAACCCAGCTCTACTCTGACAGTGTCAAAGCTCTAGTTTTACTTGAAGTTAGTTGCCCCTGCTCCTTATCTCTCACCCTGAAGCCACAGAGAAATATTCTCTCCATCATCCCCCCCGCCCCATGCTTATCGCAGCTGGTTGAGTGTGTTGGCCGGGCTTGGCCATGTGCGAGCTCACTCTTGCTTTTCAGCTCTTGCCTGGAGACCTTTATGCTTGCAAAGTGTAGAGGTTTGCAGCTAGCCTGTTCTGGTGCATGTCCCTGCAAACATGCTGCTCTTGGCCAACTATACTCCATTCTACCATGTTGAGGGTGGCTCACTGTAGCTTCAAAGCAAGACAGCTTCGGTAATCTGGAAGCCAACTTGAGTTTACCTTTTCCTTGTTATCAGAAGGAACCGGAGATCTTACCATTAAATTGGGTTGGTTTCTCTCTCTCTCTCTCTCTCTCTTTCTCTTTCTTTCTTTCTTTCTTTCTTTCTTTCTTTCTTTCTTTCTTTCTTTCTTTCTTTCTTTCTTTCTTTCTGGCAGGAATGTGGCCAGCGGATGATGCTAAGCCATCTCTTCCCTCTTGCTTTTTATCTGCTCCTCTCACTAGCTTCTCAGCCTTCACTCTGTGGGATTCTCAAGTGAATCTTTTCCTTTCCCCATCCCAACTCCTTTCTTTCCTTGTAGGGGCCATGGTAAGTAATGACATGTCTGAAATTCAGATGATTCGTGTGGTTTAGGGGAAATAAAAGGGGAGAATGGGCTGATTTCAATGACTTTCTTGTGCCGTGGCCGGCAGTGTAATTGGATAAGGCACTGTGAATCCAGGACCTTGTTCTGAGTGGGGCTTACAGCAGCATCCCTGTATTCTGAGTGGGAAGCAGACACAGACCAAGTTCTGTGAGCACAGCCATCCTCATGACCTCCCAGCACAGAGGGAAGGGCTGGCCGCTCAGTGTGCGTGCGCACAGGTCTTTGGGAGAAATGATTTGTGAGCTGTGGTTTTATAAAGTGGCTTAATAAAACTGTTCATTTGGTCTCCGTTAGGTTAAAGTTAGCAGCTGTCTATGGTGACTATCTGGCTGAGGATTTCTGCCTAATACATCTTCTTTCTTCTATATGGTAAACACATATCAGTAAACAAATGGCCAGGAAATCACAGCCCTTCAAGAACGGTAGCCTCAAGATCTGGGTGGGTGTGTCTGATGAGTAAATTTATTACTGAAGATATCTCTCGAAGGAGATTTCTCCAAGAGGTGACATTTCACTTTTCTTTGACAAATGTATCAGCTGCATATGGTAACTGTTATTAAATTGAAAACAGCCCTTATATCCCTGCTAGAATATATTTCAAGATCTAGAATGTTTATTTCTTCTGGACCAGAGTAACTGAACTTTTAAAAAAGACACAAGACCAACAATACAATCCTGTGAAGGATTTGCTCACTAAGGACTCCAGGCTGAGAGGTTAGCAGGCTGAGAGGTTATATGGCAGAGACTCTGCTTGGCCAGCGCACCTCAGGAGTGTGTGCTGGCACACCATGAGTGTTGAGGGTGAACTGGTTGCTTAGCAGAAAATGCCATAGAAGAGTTTTTTTTTTTTTTTTTTTTCTAAGTTACAGATGATACTTTTTCAGGTACAACTGATATCTAGATGAGTCTTTGGTGGGTTCAGCTTGCTTCATTGCTCTTTCCATATATTAGTGATCAGCAGATAACGGCGTAAAATTAAAAGAGGTGGAGAACAGGGATCTACGGGAACACTTGTAAAGTTTGTCTCAAGCGTCAGTTCCTATAGTTAGAAAGTGCGAGTTGAGCATCACAAGGGTCTCAGCCCTTTATATGGGAGGTGGGCTGCTCATGAGACTTCTGTGACCCTGGCCAAGGATCCTCACACATTCTGTGCAGTTGGCTTCTTCAGTGTCCCTCAGCTGGGTGGGTGGCTCGTTGAGGCTAGGGTGCCTTTTGTCATTCCCAGAGTGTCTGGATTTAGGCAATGGGGCAACAAAATAAACGTGTCAGCCTACCCATCGGTGGAACATGTAATTTAGAAGGATCCATGTTAGCTAATTATATTTCTAACCTTCCAAACTAGAGTTTCTTGCAATGCTTTGGGCCAGAGAAAATGAGATTAAATCATGGTTTCAACCTAGGAGAATTGGGAGCAGGAAGCCAAGCTGGAGCTGTCATCTGTGATCTGTCATTCTCCAGGGCTGCTCTTGTCGAAGGGATGCCTTTGTTGAAATAAGAATAAAAGCAGTAATTGACCACTTCAGCCTCCTGACCTTGGTGATTGTTACATCCTCTGATGTAATTTATTAGTGTAATTTATGGAGTGCCAAGGGTTTTAATTAATGAAGAACGCACAGACAGATTGGGTTCGTGCCAATGGCACCACTCCTCGTGTCTTCTTTCCTCTACTCTCTCTCTCCACTTCAGTCTTCCTCTCCTCTTCCTTCTTCTCTCTTGCTCTCCTTCCTCCTCCCCTTCTCCCTTTGTTGTCCCTCTTTCCCCTCCCCCTCCCTCCTTTTCCTCTGGACCTTCCTTCTCCCTCCTCCACTTCCTTCTGGTCTGTCTTCTGTGCTTCTCCACCTACAGCTTTCCTCTTAGGTAGACCTTGTTGATTCCACTTTTGTAGCTTTTAGGAGTCTTGGGTATGCAAAAAGCTCAAGTATGGCCTCCTTGAAGCCAGGCTTCCCAGCCTTCCCAGGGAGTGGTGGTGCCCCCGCCATGAGGGTGCCTGACCTCACACATGTCAGTCTGTTTGGGTGCTGGCCGCTTTACCCCCTAAGTTGTTTTCATTCATCCACCTCACTAGAGGAAACAGCATTGGAGTTGCAGGAGTTGGAAGTGGGTTTTATAATGTCTCTCAGAAGGTGGTTTATGCCTTAGCAGTCACTAAGAATCCTGCAGTAGATTTTTTTCTTCTTTCTTAGAAGGGAGAGGCTGTTAAATGTGCATAGTAAGATGATTTTCCTTTATGTAAACTTGAGAAGTTTCTTCCGTAATTGTTGGAAGAAACAACAGGGAAGACAGAATTCTTAAGCCCTGTGACGTGTAATCGTGTAATCGGCGTGTCTGGATTAAAGGGCGTAGAGAAAGCGAAGCTTCCTACATGAAGTGGGCCTCTGGTTCTTTTCTACCACCAGGGTAGAAGCAGGACAGCCACCTGACTCGGCTTTCTTGTCACCTGGGGATACTGCTGACCCACTTGTCTTAGGCTCAATCCATGCACAGAAAGTGTGCTTGTTCACATACGAAGGAAAAAGGTGGGAGAAGGGCTTTGTCTGGTGCCCTCCTCTGAAGGTATTAGCAGTGCACTTTATATATGGAAAAAGATCCTCTCTCATTGATGAGTGGGCTTCTAGCCTCTCATTGATGAGTGGGCTTCTAGCTTTATCAGACGACACTTAAAAGGCACAATTGTCACTGCGTGGATCCAGTTTGAGGCTTTGGGCTTATAGTTTGAATTTCAGATCCTAAACTCTTCAGCGTTTTCCTGTGTTGCTTCAGGGAGTTGAACCAGATCAATCTCTGCAGAAAAGTTCAGAAGTCTACTCCGTTGAGCTTGAAATCTCTTTCATTCAGCTTGAAATGAAGCAAGAACACCCGGCTCAGGGTTCCTGGACTCTGGGTATTTCTGCCTGTCGTGGGGAGGACAGGCTCCAGGAAGCATGTCTGCCTGATGCCTTAAGGGGTAGCTTTGTTCCAGGCACCCACTGGAGGAGAGCACACCACGTGGCCATGTGCTCAGAGAGTGCAGACATGAGCATGCCCGTCAGACTAACACTGTTTGGTTGCTCTCTCCAGGAAAGAAAACATAGTCCTGAGTGTGGCTTTTTCCTCCCAAGCGGTCAAGTAGTTGACATTTTTAAATTTTCTGTAATGTCTCTGCAGTAAAGGTGGAGTGGGCTGCCATCCAGGCAGATTACGTAACAGGGATTTGCTCCTGAAGTTTGGAATTGGAATCTTTGTAAAACATCCTCTCTGACATACTTTAAAGCCAGGCTTTCCTGGTAGGGATGTCTGAGGAATGACGGGGTATTTAAATATTAAAGGTTTGTTCTGTTGAGCTAATCCTTTGCATGCTTTTTCTTTCTCACTGTAACTGGTGTGCGGTTTTACTGAAGAAGCAAATGGTCTCGGGTCCACTGTCAGTCACATACAGCCTTCTCATTCATTCCACTGCCCGTGTGAGCTCAGGTGGAAACAGTCATCTCTCCTGAGGTCATTGGCAACGTTTGTTTTCTCAGGTGACTTTCACGGCCCACCTTTCACTCCTCCCTGATGAGCGGGGCTGGGGGGTGGGGGTGGGATCCTGCTTGGATGTGATCTTAGCTGACAGGAGCTGGAGGGATTTTCAGAAGGGAGGCTAGATTGGTGCAGGGACAGCTGGGAGGAGGTGGAGTCTTTGGGAGAGCCATAGGATCTTTAATTATCTAACGCAGCACCAGGCCCTGGCCTGGCCTTACCCTGTGGCTTTCCTTGGTTTGCTGTGGCTGGCCACAGAGAAGGAAGCCAGGAAGGAAAGGAAAACAGATGGGCCAGGGAAGAGGAAGTGCGGGGCAGGAGACAGAGAGCGGCTGCAGGACTGCTGAGTGCAGCGAATGGGATTTCAAACATAGTGTTCTGTGGATCCCACACAGTCTCACACGCTGTCCTGTACCGAGTATGATGTATATAGAAATTTATTGGCATGTACGCTTTGTCTGCAGTTGCTAAGTAAAATATCTGGTAGTTTCATGTGTAAGCCATTATTGAACTGGAGTCCTAGTCTCCACCCCTTTATCATATTATCTCCTTTCTCTATTCTACATTGTTATTTCAGTTCACAAAGCTTAGTTTTAAGTCTTAGAATGTGTGTGTGGGGGGGGGGAATTCTTTTTTTAATTAAAAAATATTTCCTTTCATTGAAAATAAATTCTGCCCTCCACCCCCACAAATAATATATCCTGATTGTGTTTTCCTCTCCTACCCCCTCCACTGATCTACTCCCTTTCTCATTAGAAAACAGACATACTTCTAAGGGATAATGATAAAATAGAATAAAACATAATAAGCTAAAACAAAAACTTAACACATCAGACTTGGACAAAACAGAGTCCCAGTAGTGCAGTGGGTTAGCCTGTGGTACCTATATGTCTGTGCAGAGTCGGGTAGAACATGCAGAAGGAAATGTGCTGAGGAGGAGGCACAAGCATCAGAGACCCACTTGTTCACGTACTTGGGAATTCCACAAAAACACTAAACCGGAAGCCATGATAGACCTGCAGAGGGCCTGGTGCAGACCTGTCTGGCCTTGTGCATGCTGCCTCGGTCTCTGTGGGTTCTTGATTTCTTGGTGTTCTCCATCCTCTTAGACCCTCTCTGCCTCCTTTCCACTGAATTATAAGGGGAGAAGTTTGGTGGAGACATCCTCCTGTTTAGGGCTAAGGGTTCTAGGGTCTCTCTCTCTGCATGGCGCCTGGCTCTGGCTCTGTGTATTTGTTCCCATCTGCTGCAGGAGGATGCTTCCTCAGAGGGACTTCTAAGCCTGAGGGCCTTTTCATGGTAACTTCCACTTAGGCTTCGGTTTGCTCCTCCCCTGTCTTTTCTTCTTGGGGTGTTGGCTGTTCTCTCTGTCACAGAAATATTTTTTTTTTCTTTTTGGTTTTTCGAGACAGGGTTTCTCTGTATAGCCCCGGCTGTCCTGGAACCTGGAACTCACTCTGTAGACCAGGCTGGCCTCGAACTCAGAAATCCACCTGCCCCTGCCTCCCGAGTGCTGGGAGGCCCACAGAAATATTTTTAAAGCTAATTTTCTAAATATATGATTCCTGTACCCAGTGAGATGGCACTAAAAATGCTGGGACCAGAAGTCCTGATGATGGCCTCCCGTGCACTGCTGTGTGAAGCATGCTCACAGGTAAAATCTATCCCTTTCCTGAAACACTTGGCACAAACTGGCTTTACTAAAGGAGGGGCCAGGTTCTGGCATTGGAGCGCAGTCTTGGCGGGGTGTGTCCTAGCTCTCGAAATCGACTTTCATCAGAAATTAATGGCTGTCTTTCTCGCTTACACAAGGAACATGCTGGTTATGACCAAATTATGCCCCGTTCCTGGAGCATGCCCAGTTCAGAGATGAGCTCCTCACTTGAGTGAGAAGCTTTGTAATGTGTTAGAGCTGTTGTGTTCTCTGATGAATGTCTGTGGAAACTTAGGATTATTATTAGTTTTTTAGCCTGCTCTTTCCAAAACCAACTTCACCCTCCACTTGTTGTTACTTACTTAAAATATGCAACAAATAACACCAGAGTTGCTTTAAGTGAAACTCATTGGAATAGCCACACACAATTTTCAAACACGGCCAAAGCAGCAGGAAAAGCGGCAGCAGCATAGCTTGCCATTCGACTTTGCCTTTGCGGTGGGGCCCGAAAGGGAAGGTAGGTGAATTTAACAAACCTTTGAAGTGGACTTTTGGGGGTGATATTTGGTCTTTCCTTGTTGGGCACCAGCGTGGAAAGACAGCAGTGAGGCCCGCAAGGGCCAGAAGTGTAGTGTTCGCAATTCTGATTTAATGGTACTTGAAGGAAAATGGTTGGTGAAAGAACCTAGTCCTCATGGGATGAAGTGAACCGACGATAGAGGTTGACTTGGTACCAGGCAATCTCACTTCATTCAAAGGCACATAGAGAAGGCCAAGAGAATAGGGCAGATTCTGGAGTCCAGGGCTCTGCTAGCCCAGCCGCTGAGTATTGGTTTCTGCTGTTTCCCCAGACACCTTGTTGTCCAGTTGTCCTACTAACCCAAGAAAGGATGAGGTCAGTAATGTGTGAACTGGCTTGTAACGCAGGCTCAGGCTGGCAGGCAAGCGTCTTGGATGCCTTGCCCCGAGCTGTTTGCCCTGAGTCCTGGCTTCTGCAGAGATGAAAGTGTAACTTGATCACTTGATTCATAATGAAGATGTTTAACACTCCTCAGGCACGATTCCCTCAGCCGAGTTGGTGAGTGGGAAAATTAAGTGTAGGAAGGTGTTGCCAAACCAGAGTCTGGTCGGTACCCAGTGGGCCTGGGTGGCTCATGTGGGTCAGAGGATTGGGGAGACTGGCGTGGCGGGCATATGAGTGGCTGGCAGGCACATCACCTTTTCTTTTTCTGCTGTACCCCGAGTCAGAACTGCCCCCCAGTGTTGAGGAGCTGATTTGTTTCATGGACGGCATCTCAAGATCTCAGATATTTCATTCCAAGGAACATCTTTTGTAGCATCCTACGTAGGCACCAGCAAAGCTTAAGCAGATGCACACTGCATCATCTGGACTGTCCTGGTCCTTTCCAGTTGTGAGGAGTTCTTTCATGAACACCAAACTTTACTATACGGTGGCTAGAACACACCAATCCCTCCTTTAAGAAACGTTTGAAGAAACAGTTGTGAGCTCATGAGCAGATGGTGACATTGCTCTGTGTTTTACCTTTAAAATGGTTTCTTACCCTTTAAAGTCCAAAGAAATGGCTGGAATTATAGTTCACTTGGAAGAGTCTTTGCTGAGGAGAAACCCTTGGTCCTGTATCTGGCACCACAAAAAACTAGGCATGTTGACACATGCCTATAATCATAGCACTTCGGAGTTGGAGGCAAGAAGATCAGGTTCAAATTCATCCTCGTCTACATAATCAGTTTCTCTTTTTTCTTTTTAAAGATTTACTTTTTTTCTTCTTTTTTATGTACATTGGTGTCAACCTGGACATACGAGACATTGTCTTTAAATAACACAGATACAACAAATGTTGCTGTTGATCAAATATGTAAACAACAGGTGGGCCGCTTACTTATAAACGTCAGAGGAAAATGGGCCATCCTGCATGCTGTTATCTCTAACAGATATTGGTGTTACCCACGGTGCAGTGTGAGAACGTGGGCTGTCAGCAGGACCTTCCAAGCCTGCCTGCTGTTGCCCTGTCGTTAACCATTAATCACCCTTGGACAGCGTGCAGTTTATAACTCAGTCACAGAACTAGGAATTTAAGGTTTAGGGATGACCATTTCTGTGACCGCTGATCCTAACCTAGAGCTATTTGACTTTAGAAAATTCCTGAGTGTTTTTCTTATAAAATTCCCTCTCCAGCCCCTCAAATTTGAAAATGAGATCATGTTCTGTTTTGTCATGCCCCTGCATCTGCTACGAGCAATGAAGATCGGCAGCAGGAGATCGCTGCATTGATGAATCATTACAGCTGTGGAAAACGGAAGCGTTCCTAATGTCTTATACTACTCACTACTTCTTAAATAAGCTTTAATGCATTCACTCCTGAAGACTCGGGAAATACAAACCGTGTAAAGGATCTCTCAGTCCCTCAGAGCCCCTGCTCTTGGCTTCTTTCTGCAGCAGAGATCCCTTCGCTGTAGCCCCAGGGGCCCTTTCAGGAAATTGAATCAAGTTTGCTCACATGGTCGGGGCTTCCAGGCAGTCTGGTGTATGAGCTCTGCTCTCCTGTCCCTTGTCCCCTAGTGGATTCTGTCAAAGCCTCTGGAGTGGTTTCTTTCGTATTTGCTCACTTGGTCTTTGTCTTTTTCTCTGTATGAGCTTGGTGACCTCAGGGACCGAGTCACTGTAGTATCATATCAGTGTCCAAGAGTTGGAGGGGCTTGATAGGGGCTCGTTAAATATCTAGTGAATGGATGGCTTCTGTTTGTTTCTCTTTGAATACACAAGTGCACACAATTGCATATGGTTGTTGCAGAATTCTCTGTTCTGTCCACCCCCCCCCAATCTTTTTCATTTTAAATCACAAGGTTGCTAGGTCTGTGATGGTAACTCTTTGGGTCTATCATGAGGGCTTCTAAAAGCCCGGCCTGGTAGGGCACATCTGTAATTCCACAGGTCCTTCAACGAGCTGGGAAGCCTCAAGGTGTCAGCAGCCTGGTGTGTGAAGCTGTGAACAAGAGACCCTGCCTCAGAGCAGATGGAAGGCAAGGGCCCACACCTGATGCATGCACTGTGGCATGAGCTCACCTGCACCGCGCACACGAACCTGTACGTGCATACACGCATGCAGCTCATACGCAAAGAGGATGAAATCATGACATGCTTTTGAAAAAGCACTAAGAGTTGCTGTTTGTAATATTTATGTTTAATGAAAATAGATACATGCAGCCTTGATGTTTTTACCACTTCAAAAATACTCAGCCAGATTTAGATCTCTTTGGATAGCAAGTCTTTTTTTCTTTTTGTTTTGGAATAATTTAAATCCCGCATAGACATTGTAAATACAGTACAAAGATTTTGTGTACACCCTTTACGCAGCTTCCTTTAATGTTATCAGTGTTTATAACTACTGAATAATTCCCAACCAGGAGACAAGACATCCCAGAGCCCAATCTGCAGACTCCTCATGGATCCCACCCGTCTTCCTCCATGTCCTCTGCCTTGGCTGTGGTGCAGGCCCGGCTGCCAGTATCCATCCCTAGTCAGCTCTGCACTCTTCAGCAGCTCTGAGAACTCTCTAGCTGACTCGACCAAGGCTTTTGGTGAGCACCAACCAATGACAGTATTAGATAGTGGAGATTTACATGCTTGTCTTTTTTTAGAGTAGCAGGAGAATGCACATTTACCCACGTGTCTGGCCAGGGTGTCTACTTTGCCTTGCACTGGGTCTATTGAGAGGAACGTCACCATCTAGATATGAAGTGTGCTCCTAGGGGCTCATATGCTGAGGCTTGGCCTGCAGCTGTGGATCCAGTTCCTGAGAGGTGATTGGATCCTGTCAGCTGTGACATCATTGGTGGGATAACTACTTATGGATTCATAGTATGATGGCCATTATTGGCTGATGGTGAAAGCAAGAAGTGGAGTGAGGCTTGTGTAGGTGACAAAGGTCTCTGAATGTGCTTTGGAAAGAGTTGTGTTGTCCTGCGCAACTTCTGGCTGCTGTGAAGTGTTCAGCAATCCCTACCACATGCCTACTGCCGTGATAATCATGCCTCGCTATGAACCTGAAGACCCAGGAGCCAGGAAACCATGCACTGAAACCTCTGAAGACGTGAGTCGGAATGTGTTGTCCCATATGTTTGACATAAGCATAAGCACTTTCTGTCTTCGTAATCTCTCTTCCAAAGTGAAAAGATATTGGGTCTCCTCAGTGTTGAGTTAAAATCCTTTTTTTCTTTTTTCCTTTTTGTTTTTTTTAAAATAACACTGCTTAGGTTTTTAGAAGCCAGAAAGAGGGTTGTCTTTCTTTTGCTACTACAGAAAAAAACTAGTGTAGTGAAATACAAAGCTACAAAGTTGGGTAAACTTGGATCTGTCAATTTAATGTGGTAAATGACGTTGTTTGGCTAAAAAAAAAAAAGTCTGCTCTGCAGTAGAGCATTCTGTGTCGACTGGTGCCTTGCGCCTGGCCTGCTGCGGCTGCCATGGGATGGCTCTCCCTTCCTGTGATCCTGTCTTGAAGCCACTGTGGTCTTGGGTTTGTGGAGTGTAGCACGGTTTTCTCATGCCCTTCTGTTGTCCCAAGTGTGCCATCTATCTAACCTGCCTCAGTTAGGTTCTTGGTGTTGGATGATGAGAGAGATTCGCTTGCTCCGTTTCAGTTGGAATGCAGTCAAGTCAGGGCACCGAAGAGAAAAAAACGCTCCATACTTCCACAAGAGCACGCTCATGAGTCCTTCCTGCTGGGGAAGCATTGGTTCATGAGAGAGGGGTCCTAGTCCACCTGTCCCAAAGGATGCACCCCACGATGGACTGGAGGTACAGGGTACCATATGTGGTATAGGAGATGCTAGCCTTGCTGTTGGAGCAGGAAGATGGAGCAGCAGGGAAGGACATGTCACACATCTAAGTGCATGCACACGGCACAGATGGTTCAGTGTCGCTAGTACAGAGAGAGAACGTTAAGGTTGGGGATACACGCCACCAGTCCTCACAGTTCAGTGGTTTATATGTCTGCTGACACGGTCCACAGGTAGAGCCCTGAGCACCCTCAGCGCCTCCTCCTGGCAGTTTGTAGTTAATTTCTACTCCCTGCTGGTTTCTGGGCAACTGCTGTTCTCTCTCTATAATTTTGCCCGTTTTAGAAAATTTCATTTGAATTGGATCATTCAGTAGGGAGTCATTTGTGCCTGGCTTCTGCCACTGAGCTCAGAATCTCAGTGTTCATCCATGTTGCAGCACGTGATGGCTCTTCATTCCTTTTTATATCCAGGTGGTACTCTGGTGTGGGTATACCACATTTGGTTAGCCATTGACCAGGGGATGGTCACATAATCCATTTTCCAGTTAATGGATATTGGCTTGTTTTGATTTTTCTTTGGTAGGTTCTCAGTAGCAAATTACTTGAATCTTACTGTAAGTCTGTGTTTAACATTCGTAGAACCTGACAAACTACCCTCCCCTTGAAGCTATTCTGCCTTAAGGAGTGTACGGTCTTATTGGCTCCAGAATTTTGTCGTTTGTGCTTACAGTGAACACAGCCTGTATGTGTGTGACCAAAATATGACATGGTGACTTTACTGTGGTGGGGAGGTTGATTTGCGTGTGTGTGTGTGTGTGTGTGTGTGTGTGTGTGTGTGTGCGCGCGCGCGTGTGCATGTGCGAATTCCTGAACCAAATTGTATGGCTTAGTATCCTGAGGGTATAACAGTATTTGTTTTGAAGTGCAATGTTGATATTAATTCCCTTTCTTAATTAGCTCTGGTTTTATAGGAACTAGTTGTCAGTCGCCCGAGTCTAGAGAAAGCCCTTACTATGGTCCTCACTGTGCTAGCACAAATCAGCCCCACAAACTTGTCTTGTGTAATTCTCTGGCCCCAGCTTTCCGAAAGTTAGGAGGAAGCCACAAATGTGTAGGAGGAAGGGCCGGTATTAGGAAGCGTGTGGTTTGGCTGTGTATCCAAATGGGAAACTAGGGTACTGTTACGTGATTACCCATGGGGTGTTTTGACCAAGCTGTTATTAGTGTGACAAGGGTCCCCGAATTAGATGTGATACAAGATTTAATGCCCCACGTGTGGCCAGCTCAAGAAACAGGCAGGGTTTATGGGAAGCACAGATTCCTTGTTACTTTTTGGTAACAGTGTGACAGCACAAGGTCTCTCTCTTTCTCCCCTGGAAATCTGTCTGGATTCGCTCTGAGCACGCCACTCCCAGGCATGTCTGCCTGATCCCAGAGCTCAGCCCAGATCTCACTCCACAGTGCAACCACTGAACATCTTAGACCTTCTCCACAGTCTTACTCTCATTCCCATGCCAGCCATGGTCGGTGTCTCCCAGTTCCTACCCATCCATCTCTGGCTCCGTTCATCCTGCATGGTACCGGTACCGCAGAAGACACGCTGCCTTGGGTGATGCATGGGGCTTTTCTCTCATGCCCCTTGCTTCTGGGCCTTTGTAGCTCCTGCTCTTACTGTGCGGGGAGCCAGCCCCTCCCCAGCCACGCCTACTCCATCCTTCTGAGACTTTGTGCAGGTGCCCAGCTCCTCAAACCCTTAGACACCCTCTTCCTGCTGATTTTCTTCCTGGGTTCCCATGTCACTTTCCAAGTCTAATTGTGTGAGTTTGGTGCTAAGCACCGTCTCAGGGAATTTGCTCGTTTTCTTGTACACATGTGCTCTGGGCAGTAGTTGTGACCTGGTATCTAGCATGGTCCTCAACACCAAACATACACGCACAGGGTTTCGCAGACGGTGAGGGAAAGACTCAGCCTAGGGGTATGGGAGTGTAGATGCTTGTGAGATGATGATGAGGGGCCTGACTCTCCGGGGAAAACCTGGGCTCAAAGAGGAAGGTAGACTTCAACTCTCCATGTGTATTGTGTTCATGACCCAGAGAGCTTCCTGAGAGGTTCCACCTCCTTTTTAAGAGTACGTGATTTAGTTATCAATACAGTCCTGCCCAGAGGATATAGACTGACCCCTCACCCAAGTCCTCCATGATAGGTTTTAAGCCATAGGACCCTTCTGTGAAGACAGACATTGAGTCAGAGTTGTAACCACCTTGAAAAAAGTTAGAGCTAGAGCTGTGAATTTGGATGCCACTGTATGTGTGAACCTACTAGGTGATAAAACATGAAGGCTGTGTTCTGCTTCACTTCCTGATACGGCCCTGCTGAGTAGTTTCTGTAAGCTGCAGGCTGCATTGTCCTTCCCTCCCCTCTACAACTTGCTATGCTTAATTACTTATATACTATTTAAAAAAACCCACAAAAAACAAAACAAAGCCTGTCTGAGGGAGTCTGTGGAGTGCAGGAAGACACACGGGGTGCATTTCATCACCAAGTTGTTCAGTATTTGGTTTCATCAGTTGGTTTTCCTGGAGATTGGAGTCCTTGCACTTTCAGAGTCTCTTGACCACAGCTGCGAAGTCTTTGTTAGCACTGACCTCTGTCTGGAAGCCTTGCTGCTTTGCGGGTCTTCTTCACTTTGCAGATATCTGTGCGAATGTCTTTCTAAAACATTGTATACATTATGATTTTGTTCTTGGCCTAAGAACCCAGGTGTCTCTTTGAGAAGGTAGATATTTTCTGTCTTAGTCATTACTGAAGGATACTTACTGTCTTACCCTCAGTATAGAACCTCCATTTCTCCCTTCCTCTTCCTTCTTTGGTGATGATGGAGAAGTAACAGATCCTGCATCCCTGTAAGCGACCACACTGTCTCTATGTGAATGACTTAGTGGCCTTTTCAGAACGCTGTGGAATAGACAAGGAGACCTGAACAACACAGCCTTCTCTGGTTTGCCTGTTACTTTTCTTCTCAAGGCAGGGGAAGAGTCCCTCAGTCCTATATTCTGAGAAAGCTGATTGACACCGATTAAAGGAGGATGCCTCAAGACTTGGAATGGTTCTACCATTTAAATCTCAAAAGAAGAGCTTCAGTTAGCCTCATCGTATTTGAAGCTGGAGTTAAACAGAGGGAATGTAAAATGATTTGCAGGTTAGAGAAGCATGGCCCTTTAGTCTTGAAACATAACGCCCACCCCAAGCCACCAAGTGTCTCTGTCAACTCTGAGCATGGTAGCAGAGGTCATAGCATGTGGCCCTTGGCCAACCAGTGCCTATAACTTTGTCTTGTCCCTTGTGGCTCTCCCCATACACCCCATGGACTGGGCTTGCTGCTCTGCTTCCTGCTCTCAGACACTCCAGCCCTGCTATTTTATTAGTGCTTTAAGATCTGTTCAGGACAGTGCTTTCTCTGTATGACGTGTGAGTTTCTCACAGTCATGCTGCCTAAACATGCCTCTTATTTTGGACATTACCACCCCTGCTAGATTCTCCTGCTACCCATCCTGCTGTCCCATCTCTGCTACCTAACAAGGTAGCGGCACATCTCAGAGTCACCCAGCATGTCTCAGTCTCTCTCCCCAGCATGTTCTTTATGAAGAGTCAAGGAGTAAAGGCAGGTGAAGTGTGCTTAGGCCGCCAAGTGCTTCTCTCTGGATCTAAGTAGAGAATGTAGTTTTATTAAGAAACAAAGTATCAGAAGATATTGCAGAAGATAATCTGGGCCTAAATGAGAGCCATCTGTTTTTAAACAGAGAGACAGCAGGACACTTGAGTAATTAGGGGGAGTTCTGCAGATGTTTCCTCTTGTGAAGCAGCTCAAAGTTGTACAGTCCAAGGCCCTGGAATCCTAGAGTCATCTAGAGACCCAGTTCCCTTGGCCATTGAGATCCCCAGGGAGTTGATGTTGCCTAGCAGACACTGTCCTATCTGCATCCTCTGGGAGGAAGCCGTTAGAAGCTAGGCACACCACTCTCAGCCTTATCTCCTTATTTCACATCGAGCACAGCCGGGTGCCCACAGCCGGGTGCCCACAGCCGGGTGCCCACAGCCGGGCGCCCCAGACGGTGATCTGTTCTATTCCTTGAGATCCCTTCGTCAGTTACAGACACATCGTTAGCTTTAGGTTTAGATTACCCCCGAGCCTGCCTCAAAGAGATCTGCCTGCATTTGCTGCCCAAGTGCAGGATTAAAGGCTCTTGTTTACGGTTTAGATGTTTTCATTCTTTTGTCCATCACCCTAGCTTGTTAACTAACATACCAAAGAAGTGAATTATGAGAGAGTTCTATTTGTAACTGCATTCATTTAAACATTAATCCTTTAAACTTTTTATATTTTACTTCTCTTTACACGTGCATGTGCCTACAAAGGGGATATTGTATCATCTGGAACTTGAGTCAGAGATGGTTGTGAGACATCCCATGTGGGTGCTGGAAATTAAACTCCGGTTCTCTGAAAGAGCTGCATGTGCTCTTAACCCCTGGGATATCAGTGCAGCCACTAATGTTAGTTTTTATTGAAAAAGTATTTGGGAAAAGATGACTATAAAGTGCGTTTCACAGATTGAAACCCATTCCTAGTTACTGTCAATTTGAAAGTGCCTGCTAAAGGAAATGAGTGTAAGTGTTTGTGAAAGTCCAGAAATTCCCTTGCTTTCCTGTGTTTCATAGACAGTGCATGTATGAACATGAGAAGGGCCACAGAACGGTTTAGATACGCTGTGCTGTTCTTATGAGTCTATATGTAAGCTTCTCATCCTATGGGTTGATTTTATATCTGGGCTCTATTTTAATTATAAACAGAACATTGCTGTACTCTGGAAAGTAAAACAACCTAATTGAGCTATATAAATTATATATATAATACACATTCTCTCTCTCTCTCTCTCTCTCTCTCTCTCTCTCTCTCTCTCCAACTTAAAGAAATAAGTTCAGTGTAGACACCCAAAAGAGAAGACTATAAATAATAATTTAATCATACAGTTCTAACAACCACTGTTAACATCTTATGTTTCTTTTGCTTTTTTGTCCTATGTATATTCAACATTTTTAGTATGAAAGAGGATATTATACACACATTTTCTATTTAGTTTTCATACTCCTGTTTCATTGTCATTAAGCATTTGGGATAAATATTTCATCATGTAGAGTTGTACAAATTGATCCATTATTATTGAACATTTCTGTGATTTGCTGTTTAGGGTCATTACAAGTAATAACATAATTAGCAATGTTTGTGCATAAAACTTGGCTTTTATTTCAAAATTATGTTCCTTGGATGGAGCTTTCAAATTAGAATTTCTAGGTCAAAGTATGTGAGCATTTCAGAAGGTTGTTGATGTATGCTGCTGAATTGTTTTGCAGAGGAATTTCACCAATTAATACTTTCACAAGAGGCTTATCAGGATTCAGTGGCATTTGAACAGAGTTTGGTAATTTGATTGGCAAACACTGTATCTTAAAACTCCTAATAAGGTCGAATATTTTAAAATTCTCATCTACTTGTCAGAGCTGCTTTGTGGGTTGTTTTTGCCCTTCTCTGTTGTCTTTCTATAACTGTGTTTTTAAAGAAGAAATGAGCTATTAAAGGCCCTGTGCTTTTTGTGTTGTTGCCAGTATTCCTCTAGATTTGTCGAGTTATAATTTTATAAGTTTTGATGTATGGACACGTCAAACTTTTATATATTAAGTGAAACCAATCCTTACTATTATGTTTATGAGAATATTTCTGGGAGCTGGTGAGATGGCTCGGTGGTTAAGAGCACTGACTGCTCTTCCGAAGGTCCTGAGTTCAATTCCCAGCAACCATATGGTGGCTCACAACCATCCGTAATGAGACCTGATGCTCTCTTCTGGTGTGTCTGAAGACAGCTACTTACATATAATAATAAATAAATCTGGTTTGAAAAAAGAGAGAGAGAGAGAATATTCCTGACTCACAAATGAGATGAATAATCAAGCTTTTTTCCCTTGAAACTTTATGACCATTCATATTTTCCTCGTGAATGCTCTAAAAAGTTCTGTGTGGCGATGAAGTATTATTTTAGGCTCTAGAAAACACTCTGGCACTCTGGTTTATCAGTGCCCGTTTGGCATCTGCAGAATCGGTTTGGAAGTTGTTTGTAAGATGAACTTTCGTGGATAAATCACACTTTGTTAGTAACTTACATTGTAAATTTCCAAAGTGTGTCTCTAGGGGGAAATGCGTCAGCCCCAGGCAGAAAAATAGTTTTGATGATAGAATATTTCTTCCCTCAAAAGGCAATAGAACATTTTCTTAATCACCAGTTGGAACGTGGGTGGGGGGGTGGGGGAGGGGGCCGAATCGAGCTGAGAGGTGGAGTTTGAGAATGTGTTCTAGTCTTGGCATTTCAGGGAATCTGTGTGTGCTCAAAAGCCTGTCAGATTCTGGAAATCTGAAGAAGATACTTGAACTAGGACTCAGGACTTGTCTACTGATTGGTCATGTGACCTTAATGACCCCCTTAGACTCGACTTGCTAGAAAATGTATGAGTGCTGTCGAGAAGACCTTGCACATGGCAGCCATCCTGTGCATGAGCCGCTGGGCTGATACACGGTGTTAAAACTAGTTTTAAGTTTCACTTAACTTTGAACTGAAACTTTGATAGCTTCTCATGGCTACTGTCTACTATATTAAACAGCAGAGATGTGTACAGTGAAGCGTGAGATCATTTATAGTTTGTGAGCTGTGGCTCTTCTTGAGTCTGCAACTTCCTATAATTTCTCTGTTTCAAGCATTTGTGAATGGAGAGATTGAGGGGGGTGGGTCTCGGATGCGCTTCAGTTCTTGAATAATTGATACCATCGTCCCTCCATTAAGCTTATGTGGTCATTTAAGTATAGTATGCTGTTTGCTAATTGACAGGGTAATGTGCGTATCTGTTTTCAGGGTGGCCATGAAGCCTCTTTCCTTTTGAAACCAGTGGGTTAATGACCCAGAGCACATTGGCTCCTGGGCAGTTTGCTGCTGTGGCACTGAAGAGTTGGTTGTGGCCAATGGCACCTACTGCCCAGAGGCTCAGAAGCCCTTCTGTGTAATCGACCTTCTCTATCTGCTCTTGTGCAGTTAAGAAGCCTGTTTAAAGCGTTTCTATCTTGGAGCCTGACGGTGCCTGTATTTTTATTTTGAATATTTCCTAGTCTTGTGGTTAAGCTATAGGAAGAGTCAAGGGAAAAGGTGTCACCCACATAGGGCCAACAGGTGTGCCGGGAAGCCTCGAATGACATCACTCCTGGAGGCTCATTAAAACTTTTCTATTTGACACAGCCATGTTGTCTCTGAAAAGTTTGCCATGAATAATTGACGGGGCTAAAATATCTGATAAGCAACTGCAGTAGCAATGGAAGCCTTTCTGCAGCTAATGCATAAGCTCCAAACCAGGCAAAGCGTAGCGAGGAGTGCTCAGCCACAAGCGGGATTTGGGAAGGAGGTAGAGTGTACCAGCCAGAGACGGAGAAGACCTGAGTGAGGCTTAGTAACACATTCTTCTGTGTATCAGGAGCATTCAGCGTTCCTGCATGCTCTGGCTTGCCTGTATTTCTGTGAGATTCTAAAAAGCGTCTGTGTACACACCGAAGTTTAAACACATTGGCACGATTTGTTTGGGAGTAGGAAGAGGGGCATGCCATAATGTTTTTAAACACGAGAAAGTGGCTTTCAGGGTCGTGGGTTGGGATGGTACAAAGGGACACTCCACTGCTTGCTTATGTATCTGGCTTCATACTCTGAAGCTTTGGTCCAGTGATCAGATTTCTTTTTGAGTTAAGTTTTGGGTTTTGAGATATGCCTTTCTTAATGCTGATTTCGATGACAGGGCCAGTGCTGGGTTAAAGATGCTTCCTTTCTTCAGAGGGTGATGGGGATGCCCTTTCTAGAGACTTCTTTTTGAGGTAGGATTTGTGTGTAAACAGATTTTAAAGGGTCAATTCTTTGCTAGGTAATAGATAATTTTATCTTAATTCTTTTGTGACTGTTGATTATGTGAGATTAAAATCATCGTATGCATATACTAATAAGTTTAGGAGACCATAGATTTTAATAGAAATAATTTTAGAAAAAAAAATCAAATATATCAACCATTCTCTTGTGGTACACATTTTGAAATTTCTTTTTCTTACTAGTTTTAAAGGGACTAAACTTAAAATTATCTCTAATTTATGCTTACCCTTTTGAATGAGTTTTTTTTTAATGTATTAAAGTTTAAAAAGATACTGTATATGTTTGGCTTCGAATCTTTAATTACTAAAGAAGCTGCTTAGTTAACTTGCCTTTGAGATGCAGCAGTCAGCTAATGGTTGCCATGTGCTACTCTGTATCTGCCGGCTTTAAACAACAGTCACTTACCAACCTGTGGGAAGATTGAGGGGACTGGGCGGGGGTGGGGGTGGGGGGCTCTGGTGGGTGGCATTGTTTCTTATTTCATCCACGAGATTTTTTCATTAGTTAACATTACCATTTTATTCTTTGAGAGTTCCACATAATGTATTTTGATTGTGTTCCCCCTCAACTTCTCCCCTTAACTCTCCTTGCTACCTCACATCCTGCACTCAGGCTTTGTCTTCTTAACAGAACACAACAAAACAAAACAAACACCAAAACCATGGACTCCATTTTGTGCTGTCCTTCCACTCATGAGTGTGGGACATCCACTAGAGTGTAGTTGACCCACCAGGTACCACATCCTTAAAGAAAACTCTCCATCCCACAGGATTTCCCAGCTGCCCACACCTCTTCAGTGAGGGCTGGGACCAGGCTCATAAGTCCCTTTGCATTGCATAGTAGAATGTAGACTTGCCTTATTACATGTAGCCAGCCACAGCTGCTGTTGAGTTCATGAGTGCAGTGGTCCAGTCACATCTGGAAGGCGCTGTTTTGCTCTGGTCTTCCCTGTCCTCTGGCTCAGTCTTTCTGCCTCCTTCTTGTTGGTCCTGAGCCTTGAGGAGAGGGCCGTGATAACAGTTGTTCCTTTGGGACTGAGCATTCCTTCCTCCGGGACTGGTTCTCTGTGAGTTCATGTGTTCACCGTTGGCTGCTGCACCAAAGGACTTCTCTGAGGTTTGAGATCTGCCCTCAAGCATTGGTAGAGCTCTACAGATGTAGAAGGCAGTTTAATAGCGATGTTTGAAGAGATCAGTATCGGATCAGGACTCCCAAGTCCAAGTTCTGAGCACAAGTTCTCAGCACAAAGGAAGTTTATTTGCCAGAGGAACAGAAGGCAGGGAATAAGAGACAAAGACCTTATGGTGAGCATGAGGGAGAAGGGGAAGGGAACAAGGGAGGGGAGGAAATAAAGACTGCCTCTGAGGAGACAGATGGGGCCCATAAGAAAATGGGAGGTCGTAAAGGTAAGAGGAGAAACCCTTATTAGGATGAGATGTTTAATTTTAAGTGGGTGTGTTAATTAGGTGATCCAAAAGAGGCTTTGATTGATGGACTTCAATACTTTGATAACTGGATCTCAGGAAGAGGAGGTGACCAAATAAGGGAATAGACCTTGGGGGCTTGCTTTAGGAATGTATTCTAATTGTTTCTTGCAAGTCCTAGGGAATGGGAGAAGGCAGGGCCTGCCAAAGCTATGCTGGCTATGCTCCAGCTGACTGGAGGCTCTTCAGTGTCCATATAGGTTCAACCCTGGGCTTGGGCTTAAGAGTACCCCGGGCATGCATGCATACATGCATGCATACTTGCTTGCTTGTGTGTGTATTTATTTAGTCAGATTTGCAGGACCAGACATATTTCCTTGTGTGGAGTGGGTTTTAAATCTAATCAGAGACTGGCTGGTTACCCCCATAACAGTAATACCATAACAGTAACCACACTGGGGCAGTATGTAATACCATAACAGTAACCGCACTATCGCAGTTCACGGAGTTCACAACTGGGTAAGACCAATGATTACCCTCTCCCTGCTTCCAGGACTGTCAGAGCTAACAACAGAGAGGAAGCATCCTGATCAGCACCAACTTGGTTTCTCCATTTCCTGTGACCAGCATGTGTGTTGTCTCAGCAACAGGGTCTGACCGTCAAGTTCCTGTAGGCAAGAGGGAGGAGCAATGGCACTAGCCCATATTGGGTGAGGTCTCCACGACAGGTCTGAGCAACAGCTTGAGGGAACTATCTCACATCTGATACTGGCCTCTTTATTTGGAAACATAAGGGAATAAGCATAATCCACTGTGTAGGATAACTCCAATTAAAATATATGAATACACAAACACATTTAAAAAATCAGGAAGCTTAGAAAATTGTAGGTTTCCATATGGCTTTTCCAAACATCCTTAGCATTAGCTCTTCTGTGCCTGACACCCTCCTCCATCCTGCCTTCTCACCCCTGTAGCGCTTTACCCTCCCTTTCCCTCCCCTCGCTATGCCCTGCCCTCCCCTCCCCCCCACTCTAACCTCCCTTCTCAGTTCTCCTCCCTGTCTCTCCTCCCCATCACCTGGGTTCCCCTCTGCATCCATGAGATGTGGCAACCTGCAGGTAGGTTCCTCATTCTCTTTGGCTTGGGAGGCTAGCTGATGGTGTCCCGTGGTTCCCAGACAGGTCCCCAGAGACTGTCTCACCACCAATCACATTTCTGGGCCATATAAAGGATATGGCTGGATCTTTACCATTAGCAGGCTCTGGGGCCGGTTTTTAGTCTGCCATCTATGGTTGATATACCCACAGTCTTAAATTAAGACCCACTGTCTTAGTTTTGGTAGGGAGAGGCCAAATCAAAATAGACAGAGATAGCAAAGTCATGAAAAAGGAATACATAGGATTTGATGTCTAAAGAATTTACTAGATTTTGAAATTAATTATTGAAACATGGGAATGTATTCAATACATAAAAGACATAAATTCATAAACAAGACTTAATGTTTATTTTTCATGCGATCTCAAACTGCAAATCATAGAAAGGGTAATAGAAGGGGTATGCCCATCTCCTGCTGCATCTTACTCTGTCTGAGGGTAGCATTTTTATTCTTTTAGAAAAAAAAGTGACTCCAGGAAAATAATTAAAATTCTCAGCAGTAGAGTAAACCATCCCTGACATAAAGCATGGATACTAAATTCCTTAATTGGAGATACTTTATCGTGTTGGCTCCAGAGATAGACGAAAAGAAGTCATCTGAAAGAAACAGTATTTGAACAGAGGGAGCGATACTCCTCCTCATTCCTGGTTCTTTGTCAACCCTCTTCGGGTATCCTGAAAATGTTTGCTTAAGATTCAGGCCTTTGCACAGTAAAAACAAAAATTAGTTTGATTGATTCTGTGACAGCATTGATATGAAATAAAGAATGAGGAAAACTTCAAAAGGTAAAGGTGAATATTAAATAACAAATATTCTTTTTCGTTAATATCTGTCTTGTTGTTTTGGTGCGCTTAAGTTTTCTTTAAAACCCCTCCCTGCTCCCGTATTTTATTCTATTTTATTTATTTATTTATTTTTTTGTGGCAGGCTTGGAGGAAGAAGTAGAGGAACTTTGACCTTCAAGAATCAATAAGAATTAAAGGAGAGCCAGAGTGAGCAGAGTGCTTGCCCGGGGATCAGCATAGGTGCGGTGCTAATGAGGCTGAGGTCAGGAGTCAGACCTCTCGAGGAACACCGGACAGAATCCACACTGTAGAAACCTCCTCTCAAGGAGTGTAGGGGCTTTGTGGAGTACATGGGAGATTGTAGGTGGGCCAGGATCCAGACCTTTCCCAGCCACACCAGGTTTTTTGACATGGAGGAGGGATGAGCTTGTGTGTGTGCCTGTGTCTTAGTTAGGATTTTATTGCTGTGAACAGACACCATAACCAAGGCAATTCTTATAAAGGACAACATTTAATTGGGGCTGGCTTACAGGTTGAAAGGTTCATTGTATTATCATCAAGGTGGGAGCATGTCTGTGTCTAGGCAGGCATGGTACAGGAGGAGCTAAGAATTCTACATCTTCATCTGAAGGCTGCTAGGAGAAGACTAGCTTCCAGGCAGCTAGGGTGAGGGTCTTAAAGCCCATACCCTTAGTGATGTACCTACTCCATCAAGGTGACACCTACTCCACCAAGGCCACACTCACTCCACCAAGGCCACACCTCTTCATAGTGCCACTCCCTGGGCCAAGCGTATTCTAACCACCACAGCCCGCCTGGGAAGGGCAGGTGAAAATCAGCTGAGGGTGCATCTAGGATTGTGTCCTTGGTATTGGGGATGGGTATCTCTTTGTAAGGCTTGGTCTTTGGAAGTATTTGATCACGAGAAGTTAGAACTAGAGAATAAGCAGGACTTGCAGCATCACCAGACTCTTTTCATTGCTGTGAAGAGTTGGGTGACGTCTGTCAACTACAATAGCAGTATGAATCAAAGAACTGTCCCACTTGCCCTCAGGTGGGACACACAGGATGCCAGAGTTAGAGCTGGATGGAATGCCCCTGTGTCCATGAGTCGACTAAGTGGAAGCATTGGAGAACTGCTCTCGATTAAATTGATAATTTGTAGCTGAGGACACAGGTGTGATAGGTAAAGTACCAGCTATAGCTAAGAGAAGAGGTAGGCCACAGATGGTGCATCCCGAGCCTTAGAACCATCCGTTCCCACACTGCTGTGCCTTTCCTCTGTGTAAAGCACCGTGTAGATGTGTAGGGAGGATATGTAAAGAGAAGGAGTAGCTTAGAAAACATCCACTTTCCAAAGGGAGAAGGAAAGTGAACGTGGTGGATGGCCTGTGCTGTCACGCAGGTCTGCTGTGGAAGACAGTCATTATTACCCCATGACTGGAACCGCATGTGTGGGACACGCCAATATGTTGGCCTCAAAGACACCAGGGCAGCATCATGATGCAAATGGTACCATTGGAGGCCTGAGGCCATATCAGTGGTAGATAATTTGTGTGGCCTTGGGCTCACCCACCACTAAAGGGCAAAACCAAATAATGGGCATAGGCACACTCTTTTGATTTCATTTATTTTCCTATTTAATTTCTTTCATTAGCACCTACCAGTATAGGTTTGCTGTTACACTGACAGCCTTCTCCACCTGGCTAGACCTATCAGGACTCAGGTTTCTTTGTGTGTCTTGACTCCTTTGATCCCAGCCTTTAGCATGACATACATCATGAACTTACCTGACTTTTTTTTTTTAAGTATGTGTATGCATCTCACGTTTAATACTATTTTGAATAGCTCCTTGGAGCTGGTTCCAATTCCAACAAGAAATTGATACTTGAAAGTCTTCTAATGCCAAAGCTGGGAGCATTTCCTGAATGAACTGATGTTTACAGAGCTGCCGCCGCTGCAGGTTACCTTCAGAGGGAATCGATGTTCCCGTGATGACATCATTACTGCTCTGGCTAAAACCCAATCCTGCGCCTTACATGACTGCAATGTGCATCTGTGCTTGTGCATAGAGAAATAGTGCGTCCCTGGGCATTACAGTTCATTAGGATAGAGGTCCAGACATCAGTGCACTAAGTTAAATAGTAAGGGAATCAAGACTGTAATGGTTTGCTGGCGGGCCAGGCTCTTGTGGTTCACAAGCATCTTCCTCCAGTCGGAGCAGGACTTTGTGTGTGAGACAGTACTAGCCGCTGTCTTGCCTACGTCCTGTTGCTGGGTTATATGCTGTTCATCTGTGGTTACAGTAGCTGCTTATGATTTATTGGTAAAAGTAACAGGTGTTGCTTTGAAAGGAATGAAAACCCTGGCTGTCTCTAGAACATGATCGTTGGATGCCATTGTTGCCTCCATTGCGGGAGCCCACTGTTCTTCATTCCACATGGATGTTGCTGTAAGAGCTCATCGCCCCTGCAGTGACTCCAGGATGGGTGCTCCTGTCATCCCTTCTCTCAGGGTTGTCTGTTCTTTTTGACAAGTGAATCTTTAGGTGGCAAGCATTGTTTCAAGATGGTGTCACCGGTTATGTGTCAGGAAATGCCTTGATGATACCTTGTCATTGCTGTGCTCTGGAAAGCATGCGATTTGGAGTTGGATAGAAGTGGGCATGGCTTTGGGTTCTGCATGACCTTTCATACCTGCTAAGTCTCTGGTGTTTTTCCCATTTTGAGCTATTTACTAGCCTAAGAGCTGTGCTTCCATTTCAGGTTTCTTGGCAGAAAATAAGTGCACAGAAAACCATATTGATGGACCTTAGTATATGAACTATATATTGTAAGCCAAGAGAATCCCTTTAATACTTGGGCGGATTTTTTTCCCCAAAGGATTTGCATTATCTTTTAAATTCCATGTAAGTTTGCTACAAAGGCAGGCTGTTGGCTCTGCACCTTTGCAGAGGTTTTAATCTCTCATCTACTAAGTAAATGGATTTTTTAAAACATCCTCAGATTTTTTTTTATGTGAAGCTTAAAAGGCACCTTGTGGGCTCAAATCAGAGCTCCCCATTCAGCAGCTACAGCGGATGAGTCAGCAGTGCCCAGATGCTCTGTTCCTACAGAGTCACTGTGAAAGGCTCTCCAGGCAGAGGGCAGCCTGACCTTCTCGGAGCAGTGCCTTTTTGCCTCTACAAGCAGAATTCCTCCTTTCTGCCTGGGCCTAGCATAGCAAAGGCGCTCCTCTAGCCTAACTGACAGGGACACTTTTGGTGCCTACTGTGTGTCTCTGGTACACTGTGCCAGGTGCCTTGACTTCCCCAAGCCTGTCACAGTTCTCTAGGGGTAATGGGACCAGATGGGAGGGAGAGGGGAGGAGAGCTGGTTGTTAGAAGCTGGTAGTTTGGGACCTGAAATTGTTTGGGTCAGATGAACACTCTGAGAACATCGCCAGCCATTCTAAAGCACAGCACTGCCTTAGCACTGCCTGTGGCATTTCAGGTCCTCAGGGTCCCCAGCAGAGAGCACAGAGTATCACACCTGGCTTGGGAAGTTTCAGACTCTCACCTCTGTCTGCATCTTGTTGGCAAGTAAGTCATAAGCCATGAAGGTCAGCCCATATTTAGGGAAGAGGAAGTTAGACTCTACTTTTCAGTAGAGAAGCGATGAGGGATTTGTGTCCCTCTTTAACCCACCAGACATGTTCCTTGATAGCAAAGCCTCTGAGAGACCTTGAAGAGGAAAGGGTGGAAGGTTGGGCAACTCTGATCAATGACTAGTGTGCACTTTCCATTTGAGACAGAAACCAAATGATCATAGGCTGAAGGAGTCAGCGCATGGTAGGTCTGGGAAACTGGAGTGGGTGATGGATGCACAGTGCTTTCCTAGAATTCTGCTGCTCCGGGTGGAGCCACCGTGGAGGCTCAGGGAGGCATTGGGTTGGGGGCACTGACTTTGTTTAGTGTGTGAAGATGGTGAGGGCACCATGGCCTGTTCTGGTCCAGACCAACATTGCTCCTTTCTGTTCACATGCCCCATTGACCTGGTTATACTCACGGAGTTCTGTTCTGTCTTTGTGATAAACTTTGTCCTGGGGTTGGTCCTCCTGCCCGTGCCTAAGAATGGCAGTTTTCTGTAGTGGTTTCTGTCTGTAAGCGTGGCCTCAGCTTCCTTCGCTTGCCTTCTCTGCACCTTTTTCTTGAACGGGGCTCTGGTTCATTCTCTTTGTTTTAGTTAACATCCCATGGCAAAGGCCCATAGAAATTGTTGGCCTTTCTGCTCGGATGGGAACTCGGAAACCTAAGAACCACATAGTTGTAAGGAGAGACAGTGTTCCAAAGGAAGAGTATCCTGAGACAAGGGAGCCTCCTCAGCAGAGGTGTTGCATCTCCTGGGGTGGAGTAGTGGTGGTATCCCCAGCTGAGCTGAGGAGCTGAGGAGCTGAGGGGCTGAGGGGCCAAGGGGCCAAGGAGCAGCCGCTGCCTTCTCTTTGCTTCTTCTCTTCACTGCTTCTTGTCATCTTCTGGTGAGGGAGGCACACCAGGCAGCAAATCTCATGAAAGAGATTTATTGGAGGGTCCAGGTTGTGGAGGGAAGAATTCGGGAGTGGCCACCTGTGTTCCTAGGAGGGAGCCCACAGCAGGGAATTAATTGGTCAAAGCACACTGTTTTTATAGGGGTTCTTGTGTGTGTGTGTGTGTGTGTGTGTGTGGCTTTCTAGCATGGAGATTTCCTGGGTGAGGATTGGTAGGATTTCAAGTCCTGGATTTGGAGGAGCTCAGGAATTGGTGGGTTTCCCTATTCAGGGATTGGTGGCTTTTGTTCAGACTTTTCACATAAAATTAGTGTAATCTGAGGAGGGTCCTGTTGAGGGCTAGGAGGTGACCTTTATAACACTTACAGAGGCTGGGAATGCCATTAGGACAGTTAGGGAGGTCTTGGGGGAGGGACCTGGCTGCTGGAGCTTGTGTGGGGGTTGGGGTTGGGGGTGGAGGGGTAGGGGCTCCATACTTTCCTGTCTTGAGGGTTAACAAAGTTTACAAAGGAGTCCTCCTGGGGAAGCCTTTCCTGCACTGGAGTGATAATGATGTGAATGTCCAGCAGGACCCATGGCAGCTGTCCTCTGCTTGTTGTCTCAGTAATTCCAGTACTGGTTTCCCTGGCCAGGCCAGAACCTCTCTGAATTTTCCTTTCTCTGTTCATTCTGTTGAATTGTTTTGAATTTTCCTCCTACGAAAGTACAACCCGTGGAATCACACAGGTGCTGTGGAGTCACACAGGTCCTGTGGGCCTGGAGCCCTGTGCTGCATCGGAATCTCTGGGGTGTTTCTTTCCGTATTTTTGTAAGACTTCCAGTGATGCTGATCTGTTATGCCACATCTTTATCATGCCCCGGCCCACTCCCACCAGCTTGCTTTGATCCAGCCTGTGGAATTTCCTGGGCTCATAGAACAAACGAACACCTACTTGATAGCTTAGAACAACAGGTGTTTACATTGTCATAGTCCTGGAAGGCTTAAGGCTGAGCTCAAGGTGTGGGCAGGACCCTGTGCCCTCTGATGGCTCCAGGAAAGAGCCTTCCTGGTTTCTTTCAGCTCTAGGTAGCTTCAGGAATTCCTTAGAGTGTGCTTGTGTATTACGGGCTCCCCCTCCTTCTTTGCATGGTCTCTTCCTCTGTTTCAGAGTGCCTATGTGCGTGTATCTTTTTTGGGGGGGGGTGACGTGACGTGGCATCCATCTCCTCCCTGCCCCTGCACACAAGGACAGTGCTCTGCACCGATCCCTCGCACGGCCCATGTGAGCTCATGCTGAACTGAGTACCTTCCTTGTGTACTTCGTTGGTCCTGTCACACTAACTGAGCAAATCCTCCCAGACTCTCTGTTCCTACTCCCTGTTCTCCGTAGGGTAAGAAACCCAGGTACTTCTCTTGCAGTCTCTCCCTGTCTGCCCTTCCTTCCTTCCTTCCTTCCTTCCTTCCTTCCTTCCTTCCTTCCTTCCTTCCTTCCTTCCTTCCTTCCTTCCGCCTTTACCCTAATGGAACTCAGAACTTGGGGCTCGCTGAATCTTCTTTCTCTGTCTGTTCTACCTCTAACCTCTGGCATGGATTCACGACAACTCCAGAGTGTCTTCCTCTGCTCTGTGTGCCGCCTGCGCCCCTTGTCCCGTGTGTTTCTAACACCACTGCGTTTGCTTCTTACAGATAGAAGGTTCTGTGAAGGCAGGACGCTGAGTGTGTGGCTGAGGCACTTAATCTGTCGAGAAACTCGACTCATCTCCTGCCATTTCTTTCCCTTCACTCTCCTGCTTCCACCAGGACTCTGCACTTGCCATTGTCTGGATGTACTAAGTAGGCAGTCTGTATATACTTTGCTGTATTTATCTAACCACAGTATCTGTGCATCTATACGCCAACCCAGGCAGTTTAAGTTAAATTGTTTCTGCATGTGCTGGCATCTCTGACTCCTTCCCTTTGTGCTGTAAAACAGACTCTCATGAATGAGGGTTAGAGGAATATCAGAGCCCATAACAGCTCTTACGGAGTCTGTTTCCCCCCACTTCTTGCTTCAGCCAGAATGTGACTTTCCCACAGCTCTGTGTCTATGTGGCTCAGGCCACCCACCGAAAATGGTTAGTTGCCCCTTGTCTCAGTTCTACGTGTCATAGGACGAGGATGTTGTTGAGCGAATTGGACCAGATGTAAGGGGGATAGGGACAGTCCCATCTTACCCAGTCAGGGAGTGGTACTGGGAGGGGAGGGCCGGGTTTGGGAGAAGGGAATGCAGTTTTGAGCAGAGAGCCACACTGCCTGTGGCACATTGCCCAGGCTGGGCGCCCCTGACTGGGAGTGTCCCAGTGAGGACACTGAGTGACATGAGAAACCGTGACAGAACTCATAGTTTGTCTCCTCCACAGCAGTGAAAACGCCTTTCCAAGTTGCTGATTATCTTGGCTTTAATTGGTTCACGTGTTTCCTTTAATATATATATTATTTATATATAGGCTGCTAATCCCAAGTTAAGTGGCGTCAGAATATATTCAAGTGAGTCTGTGGTGATTGTTTACTTGTGAGTACGTAATACTAGTGATTGCAGACTTAGGCAAAATGAACATTTTTTTTAAAAAAAATCTTGCTTGCCTGGGGAAAAAGAGACTCCTAAGACTTGAAACAATTTTTTCTTTAGTGTGGAGACATCCTTAGGTAGCTGGCATTCTGCTGGGGTGGGCATGGAAACAGATGACAGGCACGGTACAAATATCTTCGGGGTAATGTAAAACCACTGTCTGGGAGAGCTATTGGCTCAGCCCTTACAAACACACCCAGACCCCTTTGTTCCAACGTGCTCAGTTCCCAGGGGCCTCACTCCACACCTCTACCACACCTCTCTTCTGTACAAAGTGGAAGGAGTCAAGCCAAGTCTACTGGGTAAGACAGAGTAGGAACAGACCCCCAGATCTGTGGCCCTTCTCTTTGGGGTTCTCAGAGGGCCTAAGAGCAGCTGTGTTGATCCTAGTAAATTTTATATGATTCTCTTTCACATCTTCTCTTGGGAGGAAGTTCTGCCATGGTGCCAGCAAAGAGTCTTAGTCAAATCCGCATGGCCACATGGGATGCTGGTTAAAACACTCAGAGATTAGTAGTTAAGCCATGGTTAGGGCACGCTGTTGAAACCAAACTGTCAGCTGTAATCTCGAATTCCTTGAAACTCTGGCATTAGCTAAATATAAGCAGTCTACCTCAGGACTTGTTTATTTTCCAAGTTTTTTGAGAGCAGGGTAAAATTCATGTATAATTTGTACAAGCTGTTTTTTTTCTGTTAACCTAGCCGTATAGGGTTCAAACAAATGAGAATGCATACAGGATTCAAAACTCTGAAGAAAGTAACTAAATTTAGTCTTTTTGCGAATAAAGATCTTACAGAAAGCATTAACATGATTTGAGAGTAAGAGATGAGGCTTAATTAGCATACTCTTTCCTAACTAGTTCATTTAAAATATTTCTCAAGTGTTTTTCCAAGGTCTGTTAGAATGGCTCTTGCCGAATCCAGCCAACATTCGTACAGTCTCTACAAGATGCTCATTTGCTTATTTATGCCCTTGTCTCTTCGGAGGAAGATTTGAAGAGTCCATCTTTATAGAATGGGAAACCTATAATTACTTGTCCGTCACTTTTAAATGAAGTCTCTGGAAGCAATTTGGGATTTCAGCTGAAGTCTGCTAACAACCCTCTCCTGTGGGGGCTCAGTGAGCAGCTTTCTGGCCATTCCTGTCCTCTTTCACTAATGCTCACACCTAATGCTTTTAAAACTTACAAGCAACTGAACGCTTTTGTTGTCTCTACTTTAGGTACAATGGTGCTTTACCTAATGGTGACAGGGGCAGGAGGAAAAGCAGATTTGCCCTCTATAAGCGGACCAAGGCCAACGGTGTCAAACCCAGCACAATCCACGTGGTCTCCACACCCCAGGCGTCCAAGGTAGGTGACTGAGGCAAATGACGATGGCCATATTTCTTGTCAGCTGCTATTTCCTCTAGTCTTTTTCTTTTTCCATGTAGGATAGAGCATCTCAGCTCCATGAGGTTGGGGAATGTTTGTGAAGAGCTGTGCTATGCACTGTGAGATGTTTAGTAGCACGATTGACCTTGACCTGCTAGGTGCCCATCCCTCTTCCCACTCCCCAAGGCTCAAACATATCTGGAGACATTGCAGGATGGCTGGTGGGAGGGGTGGGTAGGGGACGTCGGAAGTCCATCTGCTGTTTTAGGAAAGAAGGTGGCTAACATTCATCAGGTTACAGCTGTATTTGGAAGCTATGTGATGCTTTTTATCTTAAAGATTTCTGCATTAGATTGGTGGCTAAACTTCCCAAGGATCTGTTATTTTCCTTCTGAGTTGATATAGCGTGTTGTTACACTGTCTACACATTACTGGGGATTGAGTTTGCATGATTAACACAATGTGAAGCACTCGGGTCTAAGTGGTATAGTATGTTCACATTGCTTATTTCTTCCCAGTAAGTTTGTTGTGGTTTGGATAAGAATAATGCCCTTGCGTTTATATATTTGAACTTGGTCCCCAGTTGTGGAACTGCTTGGGAAGGATTAGAAGGTGTGGCCTTATTGGAGGAGGTGTGTCACTGAAGGTTGGCTTTGAGGTTTCAAAAGACTCATGCCAGGCAGGCCTGTTTTCTCACCTGTGGTTGCCGCCTGCGGATCAAGATGTAAAGCTCTCCACTGCTGCTCCCAAGTAGCGCCTGATGGCTTCCTCCATGATGGCCAGGACTAATCCTCTAAAAGACCACAAAGTGCATTTTTATGAGTTGCCTTGGTCACGGTGTCTCTTCACAGCATTCAGACAGTTACTAAAACAAAGTTTGAAGCAAATGAAATGTTAATTGTTTTAAAGGATTAAATCATGTGTCCTCTGATACATAAGCAAGAGAAATATCTTCAGTTTCCAGTCTGGTTGGCAAGTTATTACACTAATATTACACTATGACCGGTTTTACGTATTCAACTTATGGCAAGTTTTCTTTCAATGAAATCAACTATTTACTATACAATACCTGCCTTTTTAATAAAGTATTAATGTACAATGTTTCTTATGGGGTTACTGGATGTGTTTGTGATTATGGCTTTGAACAATCTGGGCAAGTCAAGCACTGATCTGTTTTTACTGTACACCAGCCTTCAGAGAACATTACACTTCCTTGGAATCAAGTGTATTGTTCATGCACAGCGTTAACTGTGATCAGCCTGTGAACACTTGACTGGTTAAGAGTCCCTGACGCAGGGCCTTGGAGAGCCTCTGATAGGATGTACCAGCTTTGGTGGCCTGCTAATAGTGACAGATGAGCAAAAAAGAAGACAACAGGAACCAAAAAGGGTAGTGTCAAGTGGGCAGGGTCGGCGACAGAGAGCAACTGTGAACACTAGGAGATGACATGGCATTTATAGTAAATCTGGCTTCAACGGGACCTGTAGAATCAGAAGAGAGGGAACAGCAGCAAGCTCTTGGGTGGCCCAAGGACATGAGAAAGGCTTTACAGTCTGTCTTAGTTCCTTCCCCCACCAACCCCCAACAAAATGCCTGACAAGTTGGTTGATTGTGGCTGTTTCAGGAGATGCCAGTTACAGTGGTAGTGAAGGCACAGTGGCCAAGTGGCTCAGTCCTTGGTGGCTAGATCTTGCAGTGACATCCTTTTACTGTATGGTGAAACCAGGAGCAGAGAAGGTACTGGGAAGGAGCCGAACACATATGACAGCCTCCAGTTGACTCCCAACTAGCCCTGCCTCCCTTCCCTGGTTCTGCAAGCTCCCTAAACAGCGCCATCTGCTGGGGATGGAGCACAGGATCCTGTGCAGGATGCGTCAGAGTGTTTGAAGAAGGAAGACAACACACATGCTTGAGAGCACACGATGAGGGCCAAAAGTATTCTTGTGGTATAAATATGGCCCTTGTAATTGTGTAGAGCCGCAGACATTCATCTCCCTTGTCTTGTTTTGGGTCTGTACTGTTGATTATTTCCTTCTTTTTCAATGTAACAGTTTTATTCATTCTTTGGGAGCTTCACATCCTGCACCCATTATTTCCTTTTTAGGTCGGGAGTTTCATGTTACTAGAATGGCTGACGAAAGCCACAGAAAGCTGGGGATGGAGCATAGTGATAGAGGACTTGCTTAGTGTGTACAGGGTCCTGAGTTTGATCCCTAAGAAAACACACATGCATGTGTGTCACATACACACATGCACTATAGAGATTTTGCATTGATTATCCAAGCTCATTCTGTGATGAAATATAACAGACTTGTAGCTGGCTCTGGGGAGTATGGCCTCAGCAGCTGGCGCCTCCTTCTCCTCTCCCGGACTCTTACTGAACGATGCAGCTTTCATTATCTTTCCTACAGGCTTAGATTTTGCTTCAAGATTTTTTTTTTTTTTTGGTTTTTCGAGACAGGGTTTCTCTGTATAGCCCTGGCTATCCTGGTACTCACTCTGTAGACCAGGCTGGCCTCGAACTCAGAAATCCGCCTGCCTCTGCCTCCCAAGTGCTGGGATTAAAGGCGTGTGCCACCATGCCTGGCGCTTCAAGATTTTCAGATCATTTAACTCTCAGTAGTTGTACAAGCCTGTACTTAAAAGCACATTGCCCACGGTGCTAAGAATTGGGCACACCAAGTCCCAACCCTCTTTGTAATCTGGAAAACAAAATCTTTTCTCAGAGCCTTGGGATGGATTCTCATTTGCAAGCTAAGCAAATGGACAGTAATAAACAGGAACCATAGTGTATTTTGGTTACAAGCAAAGAAATAAAGGAGGGTCAGAAGGAGAGAAACCATGATAGAAAGGGCATATGTTGAGAGCCCGGTGCTCCTGGAAGACATTGCATGTCCCAAGGGAAGTTGTTGAGAGCCCGGTGCTGCCGGAAGACAATGCATGTCCCAAGGGAAATTATTAACATGGCTGTTCCGTCACTCTGCGGTGACTTGAATTCACCATCCCATTTCCCTACTAAAGGTATGCATCTTTAGGAGAGAATCTGGTAGGCCCAGCTTGGCTTCGCTCTGGCCAAGGGAGAGAGACCAGGGGCATGACATGCGTGGTGTGGCGCGGGGTGGTAAACACTGGCCTATGGCAGCCTTCTTGTCTTTGTACCACTGCCTCAAGGGCTTTGTGCTGGGAAATACAGAATATTGTTTGTAACATTCATAGAGGTTGAATCTGTTTCTGCCATTCAGGGACCTGGATCTCAGGCACAGGCTCTGCCCTCTGGGGCCTCTCAGATGCACACCGTTGCCTGTGTGATGGTGCCACTCCTGCTACATTTGCTCTCTTGGCCTTCCTGATTCTAGGCTCCATTTAGTTATAAACATATTTAATTGAGTCTGTAAGCCAGTAGTCTGGTGGACAGGCAGTGTCAGGGAGCTGACTTCCCAACTCTTAAAGCACTCTTATTACTCTTTCCATGTCCTTCTGGCTATGGCATTAGACATGACTACACCTTGCTGCCCTGTTGACGTTACTGACTTACCTTGTCCTACCTCTGCTCTCTGTGCTGACCTACAGTTTATTCCTTCCTGCCTTTCAGTGACCTGGTGTCTGACCTGACCTTTCTCCTGACACCTTTGCCCTTGCGCCTTCCCCCGGTCTCTATGTTTGGGGACAGAACAAAGGTGTCTCTCTGCCAATGGTGAAGTCATTGAGAGACGGGGCCTCTTAGTCGCCCATGAACGCCAACGTTAAAGCTGAGGCAGATCCCGATGGCAAGCCCATGCTATTGTTGAGTAATCTCTATTTGTGTAATCTCTATTTGTGTACATATTTGCTCTTGGAATGATACAGGTATTCTCTGATTATATAATGTGGTTAGAAGTATCAGAAATCCCGTTTTACTTCTGGCAGATCTGTTACACAGGCACAAAACCTCATTTTTTATTCACCCATTCATTTATTCAACAAATATTTACCCAGCACCTTCCACACCCGGGCATCGTGCCAGGTCTCAGATAGACAGCCTCGAACAAACACATCGGCACGGAGCCGATCGGCCGGTGTGGGCAAACGGCAGAGAGGTGTGTGAGTGCTATGTGTGAGTGCATATGCCTCTGTGCTAGGAGAAGTACTGGGGGGAAAAGTCAGAGTGTGGCCAGGCAGACAGGGGTGTTTGAGCTGCTGCTGATGGGAAGTGTTGGCGATGGAGCCAACCCAGGGATGCAGAGAGATCAGGGCCTAGCTGGGGGATTTCACTTTCTCTGAATGGGAACTATTGGGTCGTGTTAAGCAGAGAGAGTGGCACGATACAACTGAGAATTTACTTTTTTATGATGTGGAGAGACTAGTATACTGTTACTCACTCCACCAGTGAACAGTGATGGTACCAATATCTGATAACGAATATTTTTACCAGCTGCATGTTAAATTTAGCAACATTGCTAGGGAAAAAAAACTTCATCATAATTTTTTCTTACTTAGATTATGTTTTATAGAAATGTCCTTGAGGGGGGGTATTTTCACTTTCCAAAAGTAACTAGAAATCACCCCTTCCCCCAGTGTATTTCATAATGGGAAATATCCTCAATATTTGAAAAATGGTTTAGACTAAGATTAAGTCTCATTAGTATGGCTGCATGTCCCGGGCTGCTCTTTAATCTGTGTCTTTACTCTCTTTCCGTTGCTATGAGAAAGTATGTAAGGCTGGGTACCTTCTGAAGGGATTTGCTTGTCTCAACTGTGTTGGCAGCTCACACATGTATCCTGGCTATCACAGCATGGTATAAATGCAGGTGGGAGCAAGTCAAGTGCTGCCGGGACGTGCACTAGCCAGGAAATGGAGCAGATATCCCGGAGCTATTTGTTCCCAGCTCTGGTTCTCATAGGAACTTATCCAGTGTCCCGACCTCACCTTCTCTGTAAGATCAGTACTCATCCATTCTGAGGGTGGTGCCCTATGGCCCCCCTCTTACAGATGCACCGCCATTCAGCATGGCTAGATCAGGAACCATGCTGCTAGCACGTAAGCCTTGGGGACTGGCCATACCCACACCGCAGTGGTGTGTGAGTTGGTCCAGCTGTAGCAGCAGTTGATGGAGCGCTCTGAGTGTCACAGTGACTGTGGGAAGCAGTAAAGCTGGTGTAATCTTCAATGTGCGCTCAGTAGCCTGAACTGATTTGCAGGGTTCATCAAGGTCCACTTTTGAAGTGTGTGTCTTGGTGGCACTGGGAAGTGTAGCTGGCTCTGCTTCAGGAGAAGTACCAGCTCCTCAGCGTCTATAGACTGTTCACTGGTGCTGCTTTTAAGTAGTTTGGCTTTACATAGTCTTGATTTTGGTTTCCTTTATAGTCATTTTGTTATAATCCTTCAGTTCATAGTGTGTGGTGTTTGGTTTGGTTTAGTTTGGTAAGACAGGGTATGATGTATAGTTTAGGTTAGCCCCAAACTCACTGTCCCCCTGCCTCAGCCTTGTGACTTTATGTATGAGTCACCACACTCTACTCTCTGGTAGTTTGAAGTTAAATAATTAATGAATGAAATTATTATAAATGAATTAGTTAATTCAGTGAAGTATGTTATAATTTGGGCAACAGTGTTTTGATAAAGCTTTTCCAGTTAGGCGCTGTAAGGTTTGTATATCTTAAACCTATAAGGGAAGAAAATAATGAAGTAATGAACCTCTACTGGGTACAAACTCGTAAAACAAATTGTGTCATTTCTAGAATGAGAAGCTACTTATTTCAGGACAAATGCAGACACAAATGAGCTTCTACATGGTTAAAGCAGCAGCTTGCAAAAGCTCCTTATTAATGAGTGTTGATAAGGCAAAGACAGTGCCTCTGAGAGCGTGTCATGCAGTTCACATGACTTCCTGACAGAGTATCAGGACTTCCAATATAGTTCATGTAGGAAATGGTCATGTCAGCTTAAATTTATGGTTCCGATTATTACACATCTACTGAGATGAAAAAAAAACACCCTTTGGAAAACTTACAAAGCCAAAGCAGTAAAATTTGAATCATCAAGAATGAAGCTCCACCCATTTCACATGGAGGTCCAGTGATTTAAGATGCAAATCTGAAGACTTTGAAGATGGCGTGATGGCTTTTGTTGATTTCGTGCAGCTGGAAGGAGTGGTGTCTGAAAAATACTAAGCTTTTTACTGTTGTTCTCAAGAAGAATTCAAGAAAAATGGTTTCCAGGAGCCATACTTACAGCAAAACCGTACGGATTTTGTACAGATGATGTAAGGAGCTCTCATTGGATGCTGTCTGCCTGGTGTTTTGCGTGCCTGGATGATTTGGAAGATAAACTAAGGAAACCTTGTAACATTTTATGTTGAAGAATTTGTTACTTCACATCAGATACACTCTAGTGTTAAATAGCATTCCGAAGAACCCGGAATATTGAGTAATTGAGCCTTTTGGGCAGCCTGTTGTGACTTGTAACGACTTAACTCTGATGTCTTTTTTTTTTTTTTTTTTTGGTTTTTCACTTATGCAGAGACTGGGAGGTAGCAGTTGGCCAGTTAGAGTTTTTAAGGGTTTGGCTTTGGTGGGTAACAATGTAACTGACATTATGTGAAGGTTTTCTTTATTTTTAAGAATAAGAAACTGTAATGCCAACACGGCCAAAGTTAGTTGACAGGTAATTGATGGTAAAACGCATATAAAACCAAATAAAGGTAAGTGTGGTAGTTAGTCAGAATGTGTTAGAACCAAACCTGAAAAGAAACAAAAGTAAGAATTTCAGGAGAAAAATATTATCCAACAGCTTACATGAGCATGGACTTTCTATAGACCACAAATAGGACTAATGCATTATTAACTTTGAACAGTATTTTTAAAATTCATCGATTCCTACGATTTGGCCAGTTGTTCACGGGATACTGTAGAGTGAAAGCAGAAATCACACCTATTAAGTAGTTCCCGTGGCTTAGCTGGTGGTAGCAATAGTAGGTGTGAGAAATCTAATTGCGAGAACAGGGGCATTGAATGTGGATTAGTGAGCAGAGGGGTTAGGAGCTGCTCCTCCAGCACAGGCAGGGTCCTTGTGTGTGCACACTCTTTTGCCTGACCCCATCAACTAATGGGAGCAGAGGAAGAACTTGGTGGTTTTAGTCAAATCCTAGCTCAGACATTGAGCCATGTGTGCCAATACGTCAAAAGAAAGGAACATGCTAACAATTTGTAAGAACTAACAGATGGCTTGGAAATTAGTGGGATGACTCAACTGATGGTTGATGCCATTGCCTGCCACACTTGAGTGTAGTTTCATAGCATGGATACTAGAAAATGTATGGGAATGCTCTTAAATATTTAAAGCCAGCGTCAACTTGCAGTTTTAGAATTTGAAACAGCATAATTCCTTATCAGTACTCTTCTGTAGCCTTTTGTAAGCCTTTCAAGCAGGTTTTAATATATTGTATAATATAGTTTAAATTAAAATTAGAAGTCTGATTCGAGATTCCTACATTGAGTACTTCCGAAAGGGTGGCATATTGATAGGGAATATTGGGTCTGTCCTAGTTTCAGCAATCAGAAAGTTTAGCACTGATGTTTTCTGTGTGCTATCCCACTTGCTTCAATATTTTCAAGCGCTAATAACTGTGAGTGTGTGTGTGTGTGTGTGACTATGCTTTGCTGTGTAGTGTGAATAGAACAACTCACACTTTCAAATAAAAGAGAGATTCTCTCATATGCACTCATAGGTAGTTATCCCATCTGCATGCAAGGGGCCTGGGCCTTACTCTCTGGTTGCCTTCATGGCAAAAGGAACCCTGTACATTAAATTAAGTCAGGAACTTTTAAGAGGGATTAGCATGGATTATCCAGATGGGCCCAGTGTAATCACAAGGGCCCTTAACAGCGGAAAGGGAGGGTTTTTGATGAATAGCTTAGAGAGAGAGAGATGAGGGTAGAGGGGCAAAGGGGGCTTTGAGGTGGAGGAAGAGGACCATAAATCAGAGTGGCTGCATCCTCTAGAAGCTGGGGACAAACGTGTCATCCAGCAAGGAAACCAGCACTTAAGTCTTACCTTCATAGGGACTGCAGGCAACCCCAGTGGCTTGGAAAGTCTGCCCTGGGACATGCTCGCTCACTCCTTGTTGTCAGACTGCTGAGATTCTGGCAGAGGATCCAGTGTGCAGGCTGAATGCTGGTGGATAGACCTACAAGGAAACTTAGTGTGTTTTAGCAGCAGAGGCCTTTGAGGATATGTTACAACAGCAAGAGAAAACTTACACCTACTGTTCTATGGGAAATTAAGTACAAAACGCCTGTATTTGTGATTAGTACTTAGTCTTGTGCTAGAGGAAACAAAGACATTGAGAAAAAAATGACAACTGGGGGGATAATGAATAATTTTGGATATAGAGAATTAAAACAGGAAATCTTGAGTCGAGCACTTGGCGTCTTTAATTAACACTAATTATCTACATTACATTTATACAATAATTGTAATTTTGACCCAATGCTTGTGTTAGTTGGAAAAATAATTTGTGGTGTTCTTAAAGCAAAATTTCAGTGACTTGTTTCAACATATCAGTGTTGGAGAATGATTTTTATCTATAATTATGCTTTTAATCAAAGTTAGCTGAATTATGACCCGGTTGGTCACTTGGAACCCTCTTTTTGTTGAAGAAGGGGGGGCGTCTATTCTTATAACTTCCCCTTCGAAAACAGTGAGCACTAAAAATTCAGGTGATCTTTATTTAGACTGCATTTTTAAAGTGTCAAAAACAAAACAAACAGACAAAAATAACCTTGGCAGGTTGACTCATCTCACTAAGGTGTGTGCTGCCCGGGGCGGGGGGGGGGGGGGGGCAGAATGCTGTCCTATTGGTGCAGAGTAAATTCCCTAGAGAGCAGGGACTCAAACTGAGCCCGGATTGCTTCTGCCTGTCTTCCCCACCCCCACCCCACCCTGGAAATGTGGCTCAGAAAACCCTTGCATTGCCAGGCAAGGGCTGCCGTGATGGCACAGTGAGTTAATCCAATTCTTGCTCATATGAGCGGAAGCTGCCAGGCTGATGAGACTGTTCAAGGGGAGAAGTGCTCACTGCACATGAACAAAGACCCACATAAGAGCCCAGTGCAACAGCACGTCAGCACATCTGTAACCCTGGCACCCACTGGGGTGCAGAGAAAGGCAAATCCCCAGATTGTGCTGGCCAGGCAGGCTGGGGAGCTCTGAGGTTAGTGAGAGACCTGTCTCAAAAAGGTAAAATGGAGAAAATGAAGTAGAGTAGATGAAGACACCTGATGCCAACGTCTGGCTACCATGTGCACATTCAACTTGCGTGCAAAAGTGCATGCACACACAGAGGCACACATGCACGCATGTGCATGCACACGCACAGTTGAAATTGGAAGCTGCCTTGTAGTTGAATTGGCGGCACCAGTGGTTAGTGAAATCGGTGTTCTGCAGAGAACCCTTCCACAGATGGACCAGTGATGGAGGCTTGGCTTCAGTGATAGTTAGTCTGTTTGCAGTGGTGGTTTTGATAGCATGCTGTACAGGGAGGGGCAGGGCAATGCATCCAGTGTAGCTGATAACGGTAATGGACTGCAGAGGGGAGCCGGGTATCGGGCTGGCTAGGAATGACTGCTGTTGGCTTAGACCCTTGTGCTTCAGAACACGTTTTTGCATAAGTATCTCAGTTTCTTTGAAACCCAGTGTAACTGTGTGCTCGCCTGGACTGTATTCTCTTTCCATTCCCAGCTGTCCCCTGAGCTCCTCACAGTATTCTCTTCCTCTCTGCTCCCCTAATAGCCTTTGCCCCCCACAACTCTGTGCTTTTATCAGTAGCATCCTCATTTGTTAACATAAGCTTCAGTCTCATCTACTAACCTGCACTCTCACCTCTCAGGAATCTCCTCCCCTAGCCTCAGAGAGACGCCCTCTCTGAGCCCATAGAACATTGCCTGTGCACTTACGCTGAGTTACAGTTGTTGACTGCATTTCTGCTCTCCTGCTGCCTAGCTCGACGTGCTCAGCTTGCACAGACCCTGTTACCTGCTCTGGCCCTGTCCTGGGATGGCAGGTTATCCTGAAGGTCGGCCAGCTAGTGACTAAAGAAATACTTGGAATGTGTCAACTGTCTACTGTTTGATAGTGGTAGCAATTGGCTAACATACACTGATGTTAGTGAGGTGGCCTCTGGAAGGAAGTACTCATTAAAAACTCATAGTGGCCTCTGGTTTCATAAAACCTGGCTCCTACACCTATGTACTGGCTGGGGAGATGTTACGAGAAACTTGTGGCTAAAGTGCGTTGTTGGATTAAAGTTGAAACTGAATTTGGACATAGGCTTCCTCTGCGAACTTGATAATTTAAGTTTATTGCTTTCTTAGCTCCCAGCAGCAAAGCATTACAATGAAGCAGATTCTGGATCATTGAGTGCACTGACTTTGAAGGTCAGGGATTTCCTCACTGGAGAATGCAGTCAGTGAAGAGAGTACCTACCGTGGTCTGGCCTTCTTGAGAGAAGGTGCATCTGGCCCAGCCCAGCTCATTGCTCAGTCATTCCTCATCTGCTCGCTGGGCTACACCATTGTTAAACATGAACACATTAGATGTTAAAAAAAAAAAGATTTTTTTTTTCCTGTTGGTCATAATAGCAATGTCTGGTTGAAATTGTTGGACATCAGCAATCTTTTCTATCAATCCTTTAAAAATGCCATCATTTTTACTACTATACTAGTCAGGGCTCTCTAAAGGGACGGAACCCATAGAATGGGGGTGTATTAAAAGGAGGTTCCTTAGATCAACTTGTACGACACAGCCCTAGAGGTTAACATACACTGATGTTAGTGAGGTGGTGCACAACAGACAGGCAGTGGGATGTCTCAGTAGTCCCTGTTTGGAGCTGAAGGCCTGGAAGATACCTGGGGAGTGTCTGGTCTTCAGTCTACAAGGGAAACCTGAAAAGGAACACAGCAGTGTTGGCGACAGGATGGGTGACCTTGCCAGCAAGAGTGAAGGCAGGCAGGCTCTTCCATCTTCCTTTATCTGGGCTTGAAGGAAGGTACCACTTACATCGGGGTGGGCCTTTCCTCTTTGAACTAGTCTGAGCAGGGAATCCCTCCCAGGAGTGCCCCAGGGTTTGCTTTTTAGGTGATTCCTGATCCAGTCAGTCATCCAATATTAACCACCACAGTTATGTTCCTTTGTAGCCTAGTCGCATAAATATGTCATTACATTTAAAAAATATACCCATTCTGTGTGTGTTTGGGCAGACATGTCATACTGTGTGTGTGAAATCAGCTTGTGGGAACCTGCTCTCTCTCTCTACCATGAGGGTCCCGTGGATTGAATCTGTTATGAGCTTGGCGGCAAGTGTCCTCACTCGCAGAGACGACTCGCTTGCTCCATAGTGCCATGTCGGAGCGTCCAAATAGCATTGACACTTAAGTCTTACAGGCAGAGTAGGACTAATGTCAAATCTGCGTGTCTTCAGTGAGTTGAACAACACTTCTGTACAATAGAGCTTACCCAGTATTTTTAATTTCTTCCTACTCACTGCTTAGCACGGGATGCTGAGTGTTAGCCCAGGGTCTCATATATTACGGGTGCACATCCTGCCTCTGTAGACGCCCAGATCTATTTATTATCTTTCATTTATTTTGACTTTTACTTAGCATGCACAATTTTTACATATGGAATTAGATGCTTTTTCACACCGCCCCCCAGGCCAAGGAACCAGTGCCCTGCCAGAGCCCCAGAGGTCCCCTTGCTCCCCAGTTGGCTACTGTCCAACCCAAGCAGTAACCAGGTAACCACCATCCAACCTGGAAGCCACTCTTTAAAAACAGGACCCACTGTGTAAATGTCTCTATTTCTGACTCTTTTGGTATAGAATCATATTTGTAAACGGAATACTCTTATGTTGGATACAGGAGTTTGTTTATTGTTATTTAATGTTTTGTGTGGATATTATTCTAATAACTGATATGCCTAAAAGTTTTGATAGCACTGAAATTCCAGTTAAATTTTTGGTTTCTGGTATTTGGTATTTTAAAAGCTATTTTATCTTAGGATGTAAAGTCAAGATAAATACAAGTTAATCATAGCTACCAGTATTTATGTTTAAGTTGGAAATCTAGCTTTTGCGGCAAGTGAAAATCTTATTTTCATTTGGGAAATCGCTAAACTTGCTAAAGCAGCAATAATTTTGTAGAGCTGAATATTCCAGGGAAAACTCTTAACATTCTATGTTACTCTCTTAATACTGCAGTATGATGCTCTTTTCCTCTGGAAAACATTTTTAAAGCTCACTGACGACCGTGTCTCCCTTAGTTTCCACGTTTGTGAGGTCTGGGGGTAGCTTGAGTCAGGGATGGTATGGACCAGTGTGGGTGGTCCTGACTGGATTCTCTGCTCCTTGCTGCCTGTGAGGCTTAGGGCATGCTCTCTAAGCACATCTCTCCAGAGATGCTGGTGAGGATCAGGCAGAATTGATGGTATTCCCATCCCCTGCCTGCCAGGTAGGCACAAGGGAACCAGGAACTGTTCTTTTTACTGACTGTGCAAGGACTTGAATTATAATATAAAATCAGCTTTAAAATCACGACACTAATTACCACTTTCATTTTTGGTTTTAGTGTTAATATTTTTGTTTTCTACTTTGCTGTTGCTCTTGTTTGTTTTTGAACCGTTGTTGACTAACACTCCAGTTAAACTGCTCAACTTGCACTTCATCTTTCGTTATGCTAAGTTTCTAGTGTGTACTCCCTGCCCTGCACTCGCACCAGGACAGGAGAGAAAGTTGCTCCTAAGCTAAGGGCGGGAGTGTCCCAGCCTCAGCACTGTTCCTAGCTAGCTCCTCGTGGGGAATGCTTCGATTCACTAGATCCCAGGGGCATTCATCCTCAGTCATCACTGCCAAAGAGGTCCCCAGACATTTCCTCTTCTTGGGAGTCCTAGATGTCCGTTAAGGAACATTGGTTTAGATTGTTCAGCTTTAGTCAGTATGGAATCTAGAATTACACTTCCCAGTTCGAATTCCCAACCCCCTTTGGCAGTGAGAACCTCTGAAGCCCTCCAATACTCAGTTCTCAAGTGGAAGAATAAATACTTACTCCAGCTCTCAAGTTGGAATCATGTAACCGTGTACATGTAAAGTTCTTAAAGAATAACCTCTATACAGTGTAAATCCCCGTTGACCACTAGTAATTATTATCTGTATAATTCTATACTAAAATACACAAAGTATGGTTTAAAGTAATAAAAGGGCATCAGGAAATACAATAGAGCTGAATGTTATGTTCAAGGAGATAAAGAGACTAAGGGAGTGGTGATCTCTGGGCAAGATTCCACCCAGCTAAACTTATTGTTTGTGTTTGGAGTTGAATAAGAAATAGTTTGGACTTTTAATCTGGAATGAACAACAATTCAGAAATGGAGGGCACAGACACCAATGTGGTCTCCAGCAACAGCAGGAACCTCGGAGGTCTTTCCAGGAGGCTTACCCCAGAAAATGTTCCATTTTTCATTTCAGATATCTTGTTGCTCGGAGTCAGGGGGATCGTGTGGCTGGGCAGAGCCACCACGCACACCACATTGCTAGCTCTAGTCAGCAGGGACGTGCTCTTTTGTCCTCCCCAGCAGTGCTCCCAAGTCTCCAGTTCTGCCTCTCCGTTCCGCCATCGTCGCCACCTCTACACTCACATTCATCCTTCAAAGTGGCATCGCAGACTGCTGAGTGTTGCTTTTTTGTTTGTTTGTTTTTGGTCCAGGCAGTTTTGCATGCAGATACTTATTTGTAGCCGATATTAGCCTGGCTCAGGGTTTCTGAAGCACCATAAATACTAGACTGTATCTGAGGCTCATCTTGGGTACACTGTAGCTGCCCAGGGTCAGGGTCATCGCTGAGGCTCATCTTGGGTACGCTGTAGCTGCCCAGGGTCAGGGTCATCGCTGAGGCTCATCTTGGGTACGCTGTTGCTGCCCAGGGTCAGGGTCATCGCTGAGGCTCATCTTGGGTTACGCTGTAGCTGCCCAGGGTCAGGGTCATCGCTGAGGCTCATCTTGGGTTACGCTGTTGCTGCCCAGGGTCAGGGTCATCGTGCTGTTGGGATCCACAAGAGCTCCAGGCCGCTGCACGCCATGTTTTTCTGTGTCTTTGAAAATAGAAGGATATATGGCAGAGATAAGTAAGTCTAGAGAATGAGCAACCTCTGATTAGTACACAGTTCTTCTAAGACGGGTCCCTTGGCCTCTCAGGAAAAGAGGGGTTCTATAGGTGTCGTTTTGTTTGTTTGTTTGTTTGTTTGTACTTTTTACTGTTGCTTGTCATGTTGTATCTACGTTTGCCTCTTACCATTTTTCTGTCCTTAATTTCCTAGTAGCAGTGTTGGTGCAGAGCCAGCACCACAGCCATCCTCCTTCCTTCCCCACGTCCATACCTCACACTTTTGGCACTCCCCTGCTATCAGCCTGTCTCCCCGAGGCTGAAGTGGTTCCCCAGGCATCTGTTCACCACAGTGCGTCTGAAGCACACGGCCATCACAGTGGCTGTGAAGTGGGCATGCTCTGTGAAAGGCTGTGCAGCAGCCCAGCTCAAAGTTCAGAGATGATTTCAGTTGTGGGAGTTAGCACTGATGGAACAGGTCGAGGTAGCTGTCCTCCAAACTCGGTCACCTCCTAGGCACAGTTCATGAGAAGAACCTCCACCTCTACCTCTTCAGATTATACTTATCCCTGTCTTAGCTTTGGTGGCCATTTCCAGGGAAGGACCTTTGGTAGGTTAGGTGTAACTCAGATGTCAGGCCTGATTTAGCTTGATGTCTGTGATGGGTGTCTGGGATCCCATTCCCAGAGGCTGTGTGTCAGTGAGCACCACGGTTGTCTGTCATCTATGGCTGTGAGGTTGAGGTGGGTAGTTCTCTTCACTGCATGACACCACTGCATGGCCTCTGTCATCCCATTGGTTAGAACATAGCTTCCATAAATACTCTGCAGTACAGTGCTCACGTGATTCCTGGGGTGGACATTGGAGACACAGTGTTGCCTGTATTAACAGGTGCATGCAATGGATGACAGAAATGTTCTTTTAAAATAAGACTTCCAAGATTGGGAAAGTCACATCAATAGGATTAATACCAAGCGATATTATAAATGATTTCCCTCCTTAAAATAAGTGTTCCTTGAAAAGCATATTGGTCACTATTTGTGCATGATAACCCCCTGAACCTGTGTGTTCTGGTTTCTTAAGAAGCTACTGACAGGTCTGTGTTTACTGAGCAGTTTGATCCCCTAGCTAAAATATAGCCAGATAAGCCAATCTCTTTAAGTTTCTTTGGTTGTTTACACATTTGTGCCTTATTTTTATATATCATCTTTCTCTGCTCTCATGCAGTGGAAAGGACTGGCCGGCCGACTTTCCTTTCCTTCCTTCCTTCCTCCCTCCCTCCCTCCCTCCCTCCCTCCCTCCCTCCCTCCCTTCCTTCCTTCCTTCCTTCCTTCCTTCCTGGATATGGTTTCTAATACTGTCTTTTAAGGTTTTACTTTCATAGATGGGACTTTAAACATCTGAGATCTATTTTGCATAGGTTGTAAGCTATAGGAAGATTTTGATTTAATGTCCATGCATTAGCTTGTAACACTTTGTTAGTCATGTTCCACATTACTGCAACTCTGAGGACCCACCCACGTGGGCAGTGCTGTCCCGGCCCATGGCCTGTTCTCACTAACTCAGAGCCACACTGTTGTGAGCAGTCCTCGGCGCTGGTGAGCTAAGTCCCCTCACCTGCTTCTCCCAGCGTCCTTGACTGTTCTTGCTTTGTTTCTCTCAAGTTGACAGATGCCATCAAACGACACTTTGAAAATTTGATAAGGATTGCATGTAATTGGTAGATTAATTGGGGGTAAGGATTATCTCATTGAATCTGCCTGTTCTAACAGGAACCAGGAACTCTACTTAGGTTGTTTTTTCTTTTATGATATGGTTTGTTTCTGTAAAGACCTTCAATAGCTTCAAAATTAGAATTAGATTACTAAAGGTTACACTAGCTGACAGAGCACTTCTGTGTTGCATAGTTTCTGTTGGGAAAGGAAATGCCATTTCTGTATGTATGTGTGTTTGTGTGTGTGTGGGTGTGTATATGTGTGTATATATAGTTACTAATTCCTTTTTTACTCCTGTTTTTCTCAAATAAGCAAAATTTTTCTTTACATTCTGAATTTACTATGTTACAGATAATACATTAAACAAAATGTATTTCATTTAATGATTTGGGTCTATAAATTATGGTATTTGTATTCCTAATATGTATACTTTGGCTAACATATTTTTACTTCTATTCAAAGAAGTGGATTTTTTTTACTTCACTCTTTGTTTTAAATATCATTTCTTAAATTTTACTAATTTCTGCTCATATCTCTCCCTGACATAATTCTCTAAGCAAACAGAATATTATTACTGCTGTATGTGAGAGCCAAGTCTCTGTGTTGCTGCCCACAGTCTTTCTTGTAAGAATGGTCATGTGACATGGTTGAGTCATCTGAGCGTCTGTCCTTCCCCACCCCACAAAACCATGTTTGGAAACTGAGCACGGCCCTTCTGCTTGGTCCCTGATGTTCCCTTCTGTTTTTGTTTATGCAGGAGGCATTTTAGTAGGACTTCTTGTGATCGCCTTACATCGGGGCATAAGCAGAGTCAGCTAAAGGACCTAGAACCGTCGGGTTGGTCCTGCTATCATGGATAAGAGCCTGAAGCTTAACTAAAAATCATTACTGCTGGGGAAATCAAGAAGAGAGATTTTGTGTAGGATAATACATTTATAAAATTATTCTGCTCCCCCCACACACACTCACACACTGTTGATTTCTCAGGGCACGCGCAACAGCGAACTGGCACTTCTCACAAGTATTGGTGGCATCTCATACAAATAACTCTACTGGCCACCACTCCAGGATCCAGGGACTGAGCCCAGCTACAAGCTATGCCTAAGCTTGTTTGGGTAGCTGTGTGATGACTCCTTGCTGAAGTTCCCCTTTGAAGGAACTCTGCCTTGCATGGGTGATGGCGTTGAGTAGACTCACTTGGTAGACAAGAGGGTAGTACCGAGCTGCCATTTCTGTCAGTCATCGGCCAAGTGATGATGTAGGATTCTTTTAGATGAAGGACAGTTTGCAGCCATGTGCTCTATCTGAATTTCCTCTTGCTATGTAGAGTGAATTTCACATGTATTCAGCCATCATTTTCAAAGGCCTCCCATACAGATGTTAACTTTGAGGGAGGAAAAAAACCCCCAATTTCCTTATTTGATTTGATTGAGTTGTATTGGCAGGCTCCACCGAAAGTCATTCTTTGCGTCCACTGCAGGTGTAGTGAACCACTGCTTCTGCACTAGCAAGCTTCTCCCAGGGCTGCTGAGTTGTTCTGGGTTTATGGGGAGGCAACAAGAGATACTTAGTTTTAGTTAATTTGTTGTGGTGTTGAGAATTCTACCATGATCTTCATCCATGATTGGTAAGTGCTCTATCATTGAGCTAATGTCGAGGGGTATTTAACCAAGAGTCCAGCTTGCAAATAGTTTACAGCCATCTCATCTGCCGGCAATCAGTTCATATTTTTTTTTCTACAGAGATTAAAGTAACTAAAAAAAAAAAAAATGGAAGAGACTTTTAAAAAAAGATTTATTTGTTTATTTTATGTATGTGAGAACTGTAGCTATTGTTGTTGTGGTGGTTTGGTGTTTTTGTTTTGTTTTGCTGGTCTCACAGTTGAACAGTTAAAGGACAGACAGAGCAGTGACTCACAGTGTGATGAAATAGTTAAACTATAGTGTTTTTGAGCTTCTTTGTTGGCTTTATAACTTATCAAAGATTATTGAGGATCTCTTCTGATGCCCAGGTAATTTTGTGCAAGAGGAATACAGTCCTTATCCTGGTCAGCCTTTTGACCAGGTAACATCTCATAATCTCGGAATCACACTGCTGTTTTGGAGCAAGGCTGTGGCTTTGTTCACACTCCTAGCAAAGAGAAAACCAGCTTCAACAGAGAGTGACTTTTCATCTGAGTCTCCTGAAGAAGAATAATTTGGGGTCCATGTGTCTAATGGGGAGCTGCACAGGGAGAAGCTTGAGGAGTTCTTCCTTGGCAAGGGTTAGGTAGGAAGCATAGCGGGAAGCAGAACCGAGTTGAAGGATCTTGCTCACCAGGTTTCCGGCAGGTCCCGGCAGGTCCCGGCAGGCTTTCTAGGGACCAACACCAAGACATGGATGGGGTGTCTGCTTGAGAAAGTCACATTGATGGTTGCTTTGAAACTGTGAAAATAATCATGCTGCACAGTGGTGAATCTAGCAAATGGATTAGCCGATGTGCAAACAAGGGGCTATCATGTTGTAGACTGAGGACTGTAATGCAGAGGACATGTAGGTTAATCAAGATGCTTTGATCTGGCCTCCAATGGTTGGGATATGCAGTGAGGGCGAAGAAGGCTAGCAAGACAACCAAGCCATTGACTTGAAGAATTAAGGGTGCCTGGAAGGCTCAGGGTCTAACAGTTCCTGGAAAGAAGAGATGAATGAGTTCAGGAATGGCTAAGTTTAAGGTGTTTGTGAGACTGACAAGTGTTGCACTGGGGAGGTGGTAAGAAGCGTGCATCTGCAGCTGGAGAGGAGGGCTACGCAGGGTAAGGAGGTCTGGGGTCTACTGATGGCGTTTGAAAATGCAGGGAGTGGGCTCCCTCCTAGCTTTGAACTATTCTGGAGAAAAAGAGAGAAAGGTGTGTTTAAGGGCTCTGGGCCCAAGGAATAAGAGGAGAAGTTGGGGCTTGCAGCAAGGCCAGCAGCTGGCAGCAGGTGTGGACCATGAAGGGCCAAGCAGGAGAACCCTGAAAGAATGCACTGGTGTTTGTTGCCAGTGACCTTCAGGGATCCTCTTCTCCGAAGGTATAGGGCGGCACTGAAGACGGAGTGGGAGGTAAAGATAGTTTTGGCAAGCATAGGGAACTGAACCAGTGAGTGATGTTGGTGCAGAGATGTGAGGTTACAGAGAGATTTGTTCATACAACCTCAATGTAGAAGACTCTCAGACATCCTTGAGTCTCAAGGTCCTGAGCCTGTGGAAGAGGGAGGGGTTGATAGTATAGAAGTGGAGATAAGACTGGGCAACCCCACAGAAGACAGGAGAGGCTAGAAGCCAGCCAGGACTGGTCAGGGTAGCCTAGAATTCTGTCCCACTTTCAAAAGAAACTTGGAGGAAAGCTGACGGTGACTCAATAGAAAATTAAAATGAATATTGAAGAAAGTAAAACCATTTAGTGTGCTCCCTGAGCTAGGTAGCATTAAAGATGAATATTACCAAGTACAGTGTCACTCCAGGAGGGCGTGGTGACCTTGCAGGGAACCTCTGGCAGAGGCCCATTTCAAGTACTTGTTGTGTGCTGGCTCTCGGTTAGAAAATAGTTGGGATTTAACAGTCAAGTTAAATGCAGTTGGGATAAGAGTTTGCTCTAAGTACCATAGGTGTTGAAGGTGTGGCTGGAGAGTCAGAGGGTCTTGTGCACCAGTCAGGAAGCGTTGTTCCAGGGCAGAAGAGGACTCAGATAACCTGCCAAACAGCAGCCAGCAGTGTCCCCGCAGAAGGAATATCGTCCGTTCACAATCTTGCTGTGGTTTGCAAAGTTGGACACTAGAACTCACACTTCCTGCACTGGTACCTGTACCAGGAAGGATGGTAGCCTGGTTAGAACGAGTGGTGGTCCGGAGAACTTGCTTTGTGTCCAGATTGCTTCCCTATACCTCATCAAAACACATCTTCTCTGACTTGTTACTCAGACTAATCAAGGCAAAGCAGAAAACTCCATCAGCACACGGGGTTGGCATATCCATCCCTGTCCCGCGATTCTGTTCCTCTCCACCAGCAGTTATCAACCTGTGGGTCGCAGCTCTTTTTTTTTTTTTTTCCAGTTTACATTTTTTCCCTCTTTATTAGATATTTTCTTCATTTACATTTCTCATAATATCCAGAAATTTTCCCTTACCCTCCCGTGTCCCCGCCCTGCTCCCCAACCCACCCCCTCCCACGTAATGGCCCTGGCATTCCCCTGTACTGGGGGATATAGAGTCTGTATGACCAAGGGGCCTCTCCTCCCAATAATGGCCAACTAGGCCATCTTCTTCCATATATGCAGCTAGAGACATGAGCGCTGGGGGAACTAGTTAGTTCATGTTATACTTCCACCTAGAGGATTGAAGACCCCTTCCACTCCTTGGGTACTTTCTCTAGCTCCTACCTTGGGAGTCCTGTGTTCCAACTAACAGCTGACTGTGAGCATCCACTTCTGTGTTTACCAGGCACTGGTATAGCCTCCCACAAGACAGCTATATCAGTTCCCTTTCAGCATTATCTTGCTGGCATATGCTCTAGTGTTTATTTTGGTGGCTGATTATGGGAGGGATCCCTGGCAGCCGCTGTCACTGGTTGGTCCATCCTTTTGATTCAGCTTCACACATGATCTCTGTAACTCCTTCAGTGTGTGCTTTGTTCTTAATTCTAGGAAGGGGCAAAGAGATCACATTTTGAAATTCATTCTTCTTGAGATTCATGTGTTTAGTAAGTTGTATCTTGGGTAGTCTAGGCTTCTGGGCTAGTATCCACATACCAGTGAGTACATGTTATGTGAGTTCTTTTGTGATTGGGTTACCTCACTCAGGATGACACCCTCCAGATTCATCCATTTGGCTAGGAATTTCATATATTCATTGTTTCTAATAGCTGAGTAGTACTCCATTGTGTAAATGTACCAAATTTTTTGTATCCATTCCTCTGTTGAGGGACATCTGGGTTCTTTCCAGCTTCTGGCTATTATGAACAAGGCTGCTATGAACATAGTGGAACATGTGTGCTTATAACCAGATGGAAACTCTTCTGGATATATGCCAAGTAGAGGTATTGCTGGATCTTCCGGTAGTACTATGTCCAATTTTCTGAGGTACCGCCAGACTGCTTTCCAGAGTGGTTGAACAAGCTTGCAGTCCCACCAACAGTGGAGGAGTGTTCCCCTTTCTCCACATCCACGCCAGCATCTGCTGTCGCAGCTCTTTTAGAGTTCACATTTCCAATACCCTGCACATCAAGTGTGTATCATTCATAAGAGTAGCAGAATTACAGTTATGGAGTAGCAACAAAGTAATTTTATGGCTGGAGGAACTATATTAAAGGGTCACAGCATTTGGAAGGTTGAGAAGCACTGTTGTAGATTGATGAAAATCTTGGAGCTGTCTCTTTTCCCAAGTGGGCCATGGTGTGTAAACTGAGAGTTTCCTTGCAGTTTAAATTAGCCTCACCGTTCTGCTCACACTGAATTCCAGGATTGTCATTCCATGCTCAGTAACTGACTGTCTGCTATCCTGGCTGTGATATCTCTATTTCAGAATTTCATCAAAGGCTGCTTTGTTTTGCTAATGGATCTTCGTTCCTAGAAAACATAATCAGAGTGGTTTTGGTTGAGATGTTTGAACATAACTGGAAAAGCTGTGCATTTTCAACAGCAGGGCAGAGTCCCAACGACTGCTGGCATTTCCTCAGCCCAGTGCCGTCTTCCCCCACAGCCCAGTGCCGTCTTCCCCCTCAGCCCAGTGCCGTCCTCCCCCACAGCCCAGTGCCGTTTCCCCCTCAGCCCAGTGCCGTCCTCCCCCACAGCCCTGGCTCTTGTGCTGGCTGTTTGCTTTTGCTGTGAAACTCTGTCAGTATTTTCTGAATCCCCAGACCACTGCCGCTCCTTTTGCTAAAATCTTCGACATTATCCCCAGAGGGATCGGCGGCATGTCACTTGAGACTGGACCCTGCTCCTGAAATCACTTTGGTTGGACCTCATCAAAATGTGCCCAGCAAGTTGTCAAAGAAGAGACCTTAATTTCCAGTGGTTACATGGCTGCTGAGTTATATGTCTGCAGTGTAATTCTGAGGAGATGGCAGAAATTAATAACAAAAATTACTACCCACGAACACAGAGAGACTCGCAGTCCACATTACTTTTCATTGCCCTGAGATACATGCTGAGATTCCTGTCCTAATAGAAAATACATTTTGCAGGCTGTCAAGCCTGGCAGAACAGATAAAATTACGGAATAATCTTTGGATAAGCCATAGCGTTCTAGTGACTGTGGTCCTTCCACAATCCAAAGATCTTCCCTGTTGACTTCCTTGTCTTGGTGTTACACTAAGGACTTTATATGTGTGATCCCATTTACTCAGTTTAACAGATACTTTGAGTATCTATTATGTACTAAGTATTAAAGTAGGTATTAAATATATTATACTCAGTATCCTTTAGGGATATATAAATTAGTGAGAAATTTCAGCAAGCAATCAGCCCTATTAGAACCCAGTGTCCTTGGGGTATATGAGGAACAGGAACCAACTTGGATAATGGGTACATTTTTTGTTAGCAGATTGTCTTTATATAGAAACTTCGGGTCACTCTGTAGACAAAACAGTTCTAGTTCCAGTGTGGAACACTGATAGTGGTATTTGTGGTTAGGCTAGAGCCCCATCAACTGCGGTCAAGGGGGTTCAGTACCAGCTAAAGGCTAAAAGGACATAGAACCATCAAGACAGTTGAGACTTGTCTGTGTGGCCAGAAGGTAGCAAGGCCTACATTTGCAGAGACCACTAGTAGAGTAACATCTCTAACCAGTAGTGCCCCTGGGTGCCTTTGGCTTTTGGGGGATCATAAAATCATGCCTGCTATCTGTATGGTCGATGGAACTTGAGGAGCTGTCAGGTATTCAGACTGAGGCCCAGAAGGCAAACACAAAGCCAATCTTCTCTAGACATGCAGACAGTAAAAACCAGGCAGACACTTCTTACGTGTCAGACATGTGGGCTAAATGTGTTACCAGGATACATCACTCCGTGATAGAAGGAGCTCTCATGGTTTAGGGATCAGTCCGGTGAGTGAGGAACAAGTCCCTGAGTTCAGGTTCAGAGGAGACCCCTTGTAAACCCTGCTCCCTTCAGTGCACAGGTACAGCCAAGTGGCCCTAAGAACACGCGACCTGCAATCAGCTCGGTAGCAAGGGCTGCCCGGAGGTGACGATTGTCAGCAGGTAGCAAGGGCTTCCCGAAGATGACGATTGTCAGCAGGTGAAAATGAGTTAAGAGGGAGGAAGCAGACAGAGGAAGCGACGGTTCACATAGGCGCAGACGAGTCCGCTGCAGGAAGCAAATGTTTCCACTCGCTTGAGGTGCAGAGGCATTGGATCTGAGGGCATCTGCTGTTCTCTGTACTGACAGTCACACTAATGACCCCAAAGCAGTGGGGCTAAAACTAGCATTTTAGCAGAAATCAGTGTAGTGGCTCAAAGCTGGAGTCACCTTAGACCTCACTGCCACAAAATACTTGCACTTTTAAAAATTCAGTTTCACTTGCTAAGGCAGTAAACTTTTTAAAATTAAACTTTTCCTGTTAAGGACACACATGATGAAATGTTTGTCATGATGAAATGAGAAGTGTGTATATAAACTTGTGTTGTACCAAAGTGTAATAGTTGTAAGAAGAATATTTCTGTAGATTTTTTTTTTCCAAACCGAGCTGACCGTTTACCTTGGAAAGTGTTTCTATCTTAAGGAACTCCTGTCTGCTAAGACTTGACAGTTTCCCATGCTTAAGGTTGCTCACTGGGTGGAAAGATGGCTCAGTGGTTTGAAAAATCTCCACTACCTAAGGAGACTCCAGCTGACCAGCACACAATGCTCTGGAGACACAGGGCTTTAGCATCCCTTCTGTTGCCGAGATAGAAGACAGAAACAAAAGCCAAACAAAAAACCTGGAAGCAACTCCAAGGGAGCAAGGGCTCACTTATTCCAAGCCTGGCTACAGACCGACATTTCAGGGACGTCAAGGCTGAAGCTGTGGTCACATCACACCCACAGCCCAAAGCAGAGGGAAATGAGTGTTCCTAGGTCAGAGTGTGCATCCTCCACTCGAATAGCTGAGAACCCAAACCCACGGACTGCTTCCACCAACAGTGGTTGGGGCTTTTGCACATCAGTTAATGTCATCAGGACACTCCTTCAAAGACATGCCTATAGGACAACCTGTTCTAGACAGTCTCTGTGATTTTCTCTCCAGGTGGTTCTATATTGTGCCAAGTTGACAATTAAAACTAACCACTGCACACATATAGCTAAAGATATTCAGTACGTAAGTTAGACAACGGGCTTTAGTGTGGTTGACTAAGAGCACTGGATATAGTTTCAGATTCTACATTGCAACTAACCTTTAAGAAATGATCATTGTCAGATTTGAGTGTTGTATTATGTACATGTCTGCAGTTAGCTGTGCAGTATCATATACATGGCTGCAGTTAGCTGTGCAGTATTGTATACATGTTTGCAATTAGCTGTGCAGTATCATATATATATCTTCAGTTAGCTTGTGCAGTATTATGTGTCTGCAGTTAGTCATGTAGTATCATACATGGGTCTGCAGTTAGTCATGTAGTATCATACATGTGTCTACAGTTAGATGTATAGTTGTGAGTCGCACTATCTTCCTGCCCGCAGGAACTCACACGAACACCAGATTCAGAGTCCTTCTACAGCATGCTCTTTATTGAAGCATTGAAAGAGGAAGACCCAGAGCCCGGAAAAGCCTCAGCTTATATAGCCAAGGAGGAGGCGTGTCTTAACCGGATTGGCTGCTGGGCCATTACTCAATTAAGTCCCAGGCTGGGCGGCAGTTAAACAACAGGTGCACGTGCGGGTCGTTTACTGGCTCTAAACGAGGGGTGGTAACAAGATGTCAGTGCCATCTTAGAATGGCAACAGAGCCGACTCGGAGCAGCTCTCTACATCTAGTATCATACATGTATCTGCAGTTAGATGTGTAGTATCATACATGTTTCTGCAGTTAGATGTATAGTATCATACACGTGTCTGCAGTTAGTCATGTAGTATATCATACATGTGTCTGTAGTTAGCCTTGTAGTATCAGACATGTGTCTGCAGTTATCTATGAAGACTGTTAAGCAGTTACCTACTTTCCATCTACATATCCAAGTGAGGCTGAATCTCCTTTGTAGACTTAACCAAATCGATGGCTCACAGCAGATTGCTTGCAGAAAGAGAAGGAGAGCCCAGCCAGGCATGAAGATTTCTGAAATATAAAACAATGTCATTCTTCCCAGTAAATTGTTCTCTCATCATGTGAAATACAGGATTTTTTTCATAAAGTATTTTATAATAATGTCATTTTAAGTGAATTAATGTTATTTAATTTTTAAAATTTTAATATATGATTTGTAAACACAGATGGAACACACGAAGAAGACAGCCTGTCGGAATTTGTCAGTGGTTTTAGAGAATATAGAGAGGTTTTGAGAACATATTGTTTTGGAACTAAGGATTGAATATATAAAACAGAAAGGGTTTAATGCCAGGAATTGGATGCCTGCCAAACCATTTTAAAGGCTGGTGGGGAAGAGATGGGGGAGAGCCCTCACTCAGGCTTCACAGAGCTCAGAAAGTTGCTGCAGCAGTCAGGAGCAGCAGGCACTTCCCACTGCCAGGACTGCAGTGCTCACCATCAGACCAAGACTTACTTTAAATTTCTTTACTATGGTAATTATCCTCATTCTTAGAAACAGCCATCGGTATTTAGGAATGAAATGTCACAGTTCACATTAGCCAGAGAAGAAAGGAGAGGCACACATAAAAAGCGAGAAGATACGGTGAAGTGTTCACAGTTGGTAAGGGCACACTGAATTTGTGGCCTTGTTTTTAAAACCTTGCAATTTCAGGGTTTTCAAAATAAATGTCTGGCAGAAACATAATACCAGCATCAGGACCAATGAGTAAAAGTTTGGAAAATAAAGTTCGAAATACTTCCTGGAGTGGAGAGTAGTGTGGACGGTGACAGACTCGTGGTGACCTCTTCAGGGATACTTCCTCTTGGGTTGATGGCAGTTAGCACAGAGACTCAGCCACCAGCCTGGGTGCATGCTCAGCCCCACAGGGGATGCCTGTAGCACACCCCTCCCCACCCTCCTGAGATCAAAAAGAAATGCCCCAGAAGAACTGTAAGAGCTAGAGACAAAACAGGACACTTGAACATATGTAGCCACAGATTATGACAGCACGCTTGAGGCCTGTGTAAGGTGGAGAGTCCCCAGCCCCTGCTGATGAACTCTTGATAATTAATGGCTTCTGGGAGAGGAAGAGTTGGCTTTCTTTAGGGCGTGGCCCCTGGTGGGTGGAACTTGCTCCATTGATGACCACACACCCTAGTACGAATTGAGCTGGATATATTTTTTGTTTTTGTTTTTGTTTTTGGTTTTGGTTTTTCGAGACAGGGTTTCTCTGTGTAGTCCTGGCTGTCCTGGAACTCACTTTGTAGACCAGGCTGGCCTCGAACTCAGAAATCCGCCTGCCTCTGCCTCCCAATATTTTTAAAGAACAGGAATATAATCCAGGAAAGCACGGGCCTGAATGGATACGGAGTGGGGAGTGGATCTGAGAAGAGTTGGGGAGGGGGATTGAATATGAGATTATGATAGAAATGTATTTTATGATATTCTCAATAAATAGAACTATTATCACAAATGAAGTGATGGAAAGAAAAGAAAAAATAAATAAAATAATGCTTCACCAGGGAAGGGTCATGTCAAAGAAATGTGAGTCTAGGAGCAGATGGGAAGGAGAGGAGCTAAGTAGTAATGGGATAAAATTGGATGACGTTAATGACAGCCCACCAGAAATGGAAGGAAAGAGCCACATCAAGCCATAGCCTGAAACTCAGAATACTAAACCTGGGTCCACCATAGCTGCCAGATAATAACAGTCACCACCCGTGAAGACCCAGGAGTTAGAAACCTTCTCACCAGCAACGCCATTGAACAGTTTTTAAAGTGATGACTGAATCCCAGCCGCACACTGTACCTCCTGCTTCATCACCAGGGCATCTTAGGGATAGAGTAAACACATCCGGAGTTACAAGAAGATGGGTTTTACCTAAAGGAGTAAATAGGAGGAGTGCCTTGAATCCAGGAAGTAATCCCACAGGGGAGGAGAGGAGAAAAGGACTTCCTCCAATGGAGATAAAGAGAGTCAGGATAACAGCTGGCAGGCAGGCCAGAAGACATAGTGCAAGATAGGGCAGTTTGCCCAGTGATTTGTTTACAAGCGGGAGTTCAAAAGCAAAACCACCCAGAACCGATGGACTGTCTTATGACTATATTGAGAGAGTTAATATTTTTAGAGAGTCGGGATTATATACAAACTGAAAGCTAGCCAAACTCCAGGGGAAAGTAATAATTGGGTAGAAAAAAAATGTAATCGTTATTCACTGCAGAATATAGCCTTGAACACCATTAATATAGTAAAATAAATGCTGCTATGATGGATATTGACAACCAACAGCTATACAGTACAAACCCACTGGACGAATACAGACAAGCATTTGCATGTTGTGTTGGGGGATGGGGCACAGAGGAGAGAGATGAGAAAACAGTCAGTCGGTGGATGCAGTCTGGAAGATGTGCTGTCTAGGAACACAGAAGTAATTAGCAGAAGAAACAGCTGCAGGAGTTAAGATTGGATTTCTCTGAGAGGATGAAATTGGTTTTGAAGTAAAGGTGGATCCAGCTTTTGTGTTTGACCTTTAGCCTGTGGAATAATTTGATTTTTCTAAGCTGCAAGCTGTTCTAAACCTCTTTTAGCCCATCGGAGGTTTGTTTCGTTGTTTTGTTTTGAGATGGGGTTTCACTGCGCGACCCATGCTCTTAGCCTCTGTGGAACAGCTCCTGCCTTAGCCTCTCAAGTGCTCGGATGACAACACGAGTACCACACCAGGCCCATCTGTGCGTATCCACGCGTGCCAGAAGTTGACATAGGGGGTCTTCCTTGAAGCAGTTGAGAGCACTCTAACTCATTTTTGAAACAGGGATACCCACTGAACCTAAAACCGACACCCACTGAACCATTGGTTAGCCTAAGTCAGCTAGCTGGCCAGCAAGCCCGGAGGATCCACTTATCCACCTCCACCGCACTGAGATGCAGGTGTACATCACGCTGCCATGCCAGGCACAGGTTCTAGGGGCAGAACGCACCTTGTGTAGGAAGCACTTTACCACCTGAACCACTTCCCTGCCAGTCATGACTCGCAACCCTTCCGTACAGCAGCGGGGAAGGTGCAGCAGGGTGGGTGTTTGGGTCATAAGGAGACCTCTGAGCCTTGTTGTACAGTCTGTCACCTATGAAGCCTGCTTTGCAGTGACAGCTCTTCCTCCACACCAAGGCTGTGTTAAAGGTGCCTGTAGTGCTTCTTAGGAACCTCTTATGATGACTCTTACCTTTCGTATAGTGTATATCCACAGGTACAATCAATGTTAACACAGAGAGCATGCTGTCTGTATTTGTAGCTCCAATTGTAGTCCTTAGAATTGAAGTAGAAGTCCTAATTTCAGGATATAAATAGATGAGTAAATATAAATAGGAAGACATTTGGCACATCAAAGCTTGAGACATGTTGTTAGAGTATTAACTATGTGTTGTTCTGCGTTTGTTATTTTCCACAGGCAGGGTTGCCAGATGACTGGATTCTGAGCCAGCAGTGGGGTACAAGGCTTTTTAATGTTTTCATTCGAGATCTAGTTTGGTTATTGCTCTTCATCCTTTTCCTCCTTGGAGTACTAGGGTTCCTTGTAAATGTTAGACAAGAGCTCTACCAATGAACTTCATATCCACAGTGCTGCCTTTCTTAGAAGGGCAAAAAAATATCTCTGCAAACCAAACAAAAAATCCCTACAAATGCAAATACTGGCTTTCTCCTAGGAGCAGTGTGATGTTGTGCAGGCTGGCCTTCATCTGTCAGCAGAAAAGATCTAGAGCCTGGTATGTACCAGGAGCAGTGTGGGCTCTGTTAAGAGTACAGCACATCGGAGAACTAGATGGGGGTAAACGTCATCAAAGAACAGGACCAAGGTGGGAGAATGGGGACAGAGATGCTGCTCAGGATGGTAATATCTGTCCCAAGACAATCTGGGGCCAGCATCTTCAGTACAGGGCCAGCGTCTGCCCTCCATGCAAGCCCAGAGTCTGCAGTCTGGGGCCGGCATCTGCAGTGCTGGGCCAGTGTCGGCAATATCAAGCCAGCATCTTCAGTACAGGGCCAGCGTCTGCCCTCTGGGGCCAGCATCTGTAGTGCAGGGCCAGGGCGTGCAGTCTGGGGCCGGGGACTGATTTTCATCCCACTCTGGGTTGCTTGGTTTTCACAGCTGGTCTGTGTATCACTTTTATCATTTTGAAAGCGTCACCATTTCTGCCTGAACTCTCCTGCCAGGCCAGACTTGGAGTAAATCACCAAGTCTTAGGAGCCCCAACGTGAACGCCATTTGCCACAGGCATCTTCTCTCCTGCTTTTGTCCTTCCCCGGCTGAGCTCCAGACTGTAGAAGACATCTGAGGTAGGAGAGGTGATGGGCAGGGTTGTGTTGTTGTTGTTGTTGTTGTTGTTGTTGTTGTTGAGCATACCCTAGCACTATACAGTCCTTCTGAGGGAGATGCTTCTGACCCGAGGTCACAGTCTTGCAGGAGGCAACACTCCTCCTGCCACATGAGTGTAGCAGGATGAACCATCTGTGGAGACCATTTGGGCTCAGAACGCTTCAGGCTTCCTTCAGTAGCTGACCTATCTCCTAGAGACTGGACATGAAGGGACAGGACAGGCACATGTCCAGAGGCTGAACACACCCAAAGCCTGCTGCGGAGGGGAGGTCCTCAGCTTTAGCTAAGGGAGAGTCCATTTGAGGCCAGCAGCCAGGTCACGAGGCACTTTTTTGGGCTAGCCTGATGTCTTTGTCACTTTTTGGTCTCAAGTGGGTAGCAGAAGCCTCAGTCCAGAGCTTTAGGTTGACAGTAATTGCCTCATCTTTCCCATCCAGGAGACAGAAAAGTTTCTGACAACAAATAGCTTGCCTTTTCCGTTGTGAGTGGATGAGATCACAGTTCACATCCTAGAAATTCTTGTAGTTCTGTTTTGCATCTTATATACAGTTTGTGCAGCAGATGCCGAAGGAAATCCAGAAAGGGGGTGGCCTGTTCAAAACTCAGTGAGGAGGACATTTACCAAGCAGCGCCGTGTAAGTGTTGAGAAGCAAAGCCATGCCCTCCAGCCAGTTTAGGTTGCTTTCCAGGGGGAATGGGAGGAGTGAATGGGGATAAACACCCTTTGCAGAAAACATGTGGACAAGAGACAGAGGCTGATGCTGTGTGGACTGTTTGCTGCTTGAGTTGCCAGAGTTCAGGACGTTAGCAGTGGTGGTGGTTTTAGGGTTCAGGGACACAGATGTGTTGGGGGTAAGGTTCATAGGTCAGGGACAGAGAGAGACTGGGAGAGCAAGAGAGGGCTGAGATCGAGCGGTGCTGATAACAGAAGCTCAGTTTGGCTTGGTTTTCTCCCGAGGAATATATCAGTTTGCTGGATGACAAACATGACCTAATGTAGTGTTAATTTTCAAAGCCATTTACAAGGCTTTTCCTAGTGTCCCTGAGATATAATTCAGTCAAGCTCATAGATGTAAATTGGGGCCCACTGGGAAATAATTTTCAGCTTAATTCAAGGCTGGGGAATTGGTCTTGGATTCTCCTTGTTGAGAGGTCTGCGGCTATGAGGCATGGAGGCTAGGGTTGAAGGATGCAGAGGAGGCTAGGAGATCTTGAGACCTGTGGCTCTTGACAGGCCTTAGGGGTAGGTGTGGGAGAAGAAATGATGCTGGTTTTCCTATGAATTCCTTTTGGATGTTGGGTTGCCATGGTGAGGGGGCTATTGTATGCAGTAGCCTCACATGCGGTGATTGGCTTGGTAGACCAGCCTTACCTCCAATTCCTCCTCCTCTCCCAGACTGTCCCCTGAGCAGAGTAAGTGCTAAGACGTGGCTTTCTCTGCCCTGTTCCACTGGCAGGAAGAAATTCCAGTGTCCTAGAGGGGACTGAACTTAGTGCTAGCTGTTTGTCTGTGACAGAGGAGCGTCACAGTGACCTCTGCCCCTAGAAGGTAGCTGTATGGCCACTGGTAGGGCATCCAGTGTACTTTCATGTGCATGGTACCAGTACACTGCAGAATGCAGAAGCAGACCCTGCAGTTCTGTGGTAAGTGACTGTACGGCATTGAGGATGCCCCACAGGGTGCAAGATGCTTTGGAGAGAGATGGTTCCAGAAACCCAGCACAGCTGGACTGCAGAACGGCAGGAACAGGACGTGAGTCTGCTGGCTTGTAGGCTTCGTTCTCACGTGGGGATGTCAGATGTTGACTATTCCGCTTACATCTTAGATCAACACCCACGTGCACGGTTAGCTGGCGACCCAGGCAGAGGTTTCAGTAATGACTCCCAGCTTTTCGCTGAGGCTTTAAGACATTGGTGTCTGCCATTCATGAATCACAGTCTGCCACAGTATCAGTCGGCACCGTGGTGACGTTGAATCAACTCGCTGTTGCCCTTTGTCATCTCTTCAGAAGTGTGTTTATGCACTAGGAACCGTGTCCCACAGGCTAGACGCTATTCACGAGCACAGAGGCATTAGGGAAGAAAAAGCTGGTAGCAAGTATGCCCTCCTAGGCTGTCGCGGTAGTAATATACCACCTCAGCAGAGGTCAGTGTGGGGGTGTGGCTGGGTGCACCGGAAGCCAAGAGGCTTTGACGTCTTTTCACATGGCTGGGGGCTCCCAGTAGGCAGATAGAAGTTAGCCATCCTTGCTTTCCTGACTTAGTGTGTGTGTGCATGTGAACATACATATGTTCATCTGCATGTCTGCATATTTGCTCTCATCCTATAGGGGGTTGAGCTCAACTTCAGCTGTCTTCCTCAATCACTCTCCTTTCATTTTTCAAGACTTTTTTTTTTTTTTAACCTTACTAACCTGGAGCTCATGGGGTCAGCTGGGCTGGCTGGGCAGTGAGCTCCCTTCTGTCTCTGCTTCTCTAGTGCTGGGATAATAGAAGTGCATCATCGTGCCTGGCTTTCTATATGGATGTAGGGGATCAGACTCAAGCCCCCAGTCTTACACACCAACTGCTGTACCAACTGAGCCACTTCCCCGTTGAGAGCTTTGAATAACAGCACACACACACAAAGACACACACACAGATACACACACGTCTGTGAATCAAGACTAAAGGAAGTGACGTGAGAAAAATCGGTTGTTGGGATTTGATGTTAAGCTGTAACAGCATTTGGAGTTAAGGGTTGTATTACTTTCAGAAACTAACTGAGTCCTAACACTCAGCCTTGAAATAAAGCCTAGTTTTACAAATAAAAGCTTTAATAGGATCCACTGTTGCCTAAGTCCTCCTGTCAGATCTTGTCACCAGTGTCATCAATGTGGAACGTGGGTACTTAAGACTCCTGAGTGTTGGTCAGAAGCTGAAAGCACACACGCTACGGTTTCATAGCATCCGTTCTGCTGTGACTTGTCCGAGTCATGCAGCTTCACTGGGTGGCCGCAATGCACACTGGGAAGCTTAGATTATACGTCACGTTTATGCTCACGTTAGTTTTACTTTTATGTGGGAGGCGTATGCCAGTACAATGCAAGAAATTGCTTAATCTGGCTCATATTTTGCAGAGATGTCATCTGCAGGCTTTCAAGGTAGTAATTAATTTTGCTTCATTGTTTAATCAGCATTATAGAAAAACAAACAAAAGTGCAGTGGCTGACGCAGTTGCTTTTTATGTGCCTGAGGAGCAGTCCATCTTGTTTTGGTTTAGATTGACTTACGTGTGTGGGTGCTTGACTGGGGTAGAGTGGGGGCTATTCAAAGTCAGCTGCATCTGTGTGGCTGCTCTTAGGCCTTACTGTTCCCTTTGCTTCTCTCAAAGCAGTCTGGGTTTGTTAGTCTTTGTTCAGTTTTGTTCACTAGTGTCTTCTCCCAGCTTACAAAGACTTGCGGAACAGTGGAAGCTGGTGCTGGTGGGTATTTAAGCCACGTTGTTAGTTTACACACACACACACACACACACGCACACGCACACACATGCACACATTATAGGCTGTTTTGTCCTGCAAAACATAGTTGTTCATAAAGACATATATTTCCCATAATTTATTTTTTGTCACATTATAATTCTACATTCTAGTTGTAGTGACTGTTTCCTGCATTTGCTGATAGCTCTGTGTAAGCCAGTTGTAATTGCATTCCTTTTAATCCAGTTCGGAGCTGAGAACGGAGCAAAACCTCTGTGAGCAGCGGCCGTGCTCAGAGCAGAGTTGCTAACCAGGTTTGTGTTCCTTCTGGCTCCTCTGGAAAAAGACAAAATCTGTGTCTATACTTAACCAGGGGACACCTGCCTCTCAGCTAAGAGCTGCTGACATTGAGGGCTTCCCTCCCAAGGCTAAGTAGTAACTTAGAGTGTCTCTTAAGAGTCATTTGCTTACCTATGTAATAATTTGAGTTTTTAATAGTTTCCAAACATGTCCTAAACGATTCAGTCTTCTGTCAGCATCTCACTTAGTTTTAGGAATTTTCTTTCTTTTGAAAGTAGTCACATGGGCGAGATAGCGTTAACACGACAGGAAAGCGTTTCCATGCAGGTTCTTACATTCTCTTGCTGCTCGGCACACGGGGCCTGCAGAGTGATGGTGGTCCTGTGATTCAGGTGAAGCCTGTGAGGAAATGTGGACAGGTGCACACAGCCTCAGGCCTTACAGGGGTCTGCAGCTCAGAGTCTGTGCCACAAGAGGTGGACCTATCACCGCTTTCCTCCTCGGGTGAGAGTTGGGCATTGGAAGCGGCAGGAACGGAGAAGGTGGAAGGGTGCCATTAACATGGCCGTGCTGCTGGACCCTTAAGTCCACAGATGACAGGGCCATGCTGAAGCAGTAGGAAGGGAGCTCTGGCTGAGAGAAGGGGCGTTGGTCTCTGCCTGGGATCACTGCCCTCTGCCACCTTTTGAACATCAGCCAGATGGATCCACTTACTGGTGCATCCGGCAGCCTTTAGCATATGCTGTGTTCTGGGTTTACTTGGCCGTCTTTAAGATCCTATTCAGTTCCACACTGAAGATGAGCATGCGCTTCACTACAGAAAAGACAGCAGTTAGGTGGGGGGGGATTGTTTTCTCATGGTCCCATCTTAATAGATTTTAACTTTCTAGAAAGCATCTGCCTCTTCCCAGCTCTGGTCCATGTGGCTCATTCCTCCCCAGCAAGGCCTCCTCCCTCTCTTCACAGCGGGCCATCATCTTCTCGCCAGTTCCCAGTGAACACTCCTCAAGCCTCTGGAACTCAGCGGGCCAGTGGGCACAGTCCCTTAGGACCAGCCAGTGGCTGCAAGGTGGGCGCCCAGAGAGGTAGTTTTCACACAGGGTTTCCCAATCGGGAAAATGTGCTAAATCTTCCCATTCTAGAGATTTTGAAAACAAATCAAACTGCAGTGAAGAGCACTGCCCAGTGCCTCATGTCTATGAAAGGGCATTGAGTTTGAAGCTTGTTCTGTTGACTCCGTCTCCACGGATCTAATAAAACTAACCCAATTCTCTCCCGTCCTTGTCAGATCAACTACCGCGCTCTATCATTTTTCTTCAGAGTATAATCAAGTTTGTTTAACAGCTAACATATAAGAGCTGTTATATGTACAGATTTTTTTGGGGGGGGATTCTCATGCTTTAATCATTAAACAAAATTATTCTGCTGTTTATAAAAATGTTATAATAAATGCCACAAATTGTTCTTGTTTTTTCCACCTTACTGTTTGTTCTTGTGTGGTCCTAGAGCAGATTACTAGTGAATTTCAGGTATGTTTTTTTAATTATTTGAAGAGATTGGTCTTGAAGCTCATCTTGATTCCCCTTTGATTTTGGCCAGTTCTGACATATTCAAAGACTGTAGCTTGCTTGTGTAAGTAAATGTTCTCTGTCACATCGTAGACCATGTCTCCTTGCCTGCTCTTCAGCATCCTAAGTGGCTTTAGCCTCCTCGGCTGTGTAAGCTTCCTGCTTCTTTTGCTTTCCTGCACCCACCTGGGTCAGTGACGGGCTTGTTCTTCCCCTCTCTTTTGCCAATAGCAATCAGAATTCTGAGGTGTGAAAGCGTTCATACCAGAAGCATTCTAGGGTTTGTGGGGAAAATAGCTGAAGAGAAAATGATGGTTTTGAAGTAACATAGTCTCTTCATTCTTTGTAGTTCTTTAAAATTCACATTTGTGTGGTGACAGTCACACATTGTTTTCCAATCCTGATGACTTCAGTTGTCCTTCAGTTGTCCTTCCTTGTTTGGATCCTGCCCTTCCCCACTTGCGATAAGACAAGATGATATCTTGTACTCTGAGCACTCTCCTATCCCAAGCCTGTCTCAGCTCCCAGAACAGGATCTCCCTCAGTCAGCACCCAAGGAAGTGGGCCTCAGGCTCAGACTGTCAGACCCTCCTGAGGGCCTCTGCGGGCCTCCCAGGACGCTGGTTTGTGTATATGGATGACCCTTAATTGTCAATTGTTCTTCCCTTTCTGCTGTCAGTTTAGAAGCAGAAAATTAGGTGGAGGAAATTCTGTGTAGGTTGGCAAATTAGAAAGTAGCCTGACGCACATTGGATTCTTGCAGTTGAAGTCTCTTATTTTCATGTGTTTATAACTTGCCACCTTCTACAAAGAACTGGAGGCAGCTGACATCCTTACCGAGAGTCGCCTGTTGTTTCTTTAATAGATACAGGCTCCTTAAAGACTCTCAGGACTGAAAACATCATGCAGCTGAACAGATAATTTGAGTGTCGCGCTAACACTTTTTATTGCTTTATTAATGCTTGCCATGGGAACCATATCCCAGACAGCACAGGTAAACAATACATTAACAGCAGACACAGGATTTTTTCTGTCTCACCGACGTGTGCCTTATCTGTGGGCTACAGACTTTCAGCTTGCTCCTTACGTCTGCTCTCTTCCTAAGGCTTGGAACAAGAGACACACAGCAGATGTGTCTCAGCTGCTGATGGCTGTGACAGAGCCAGCGCCAGCGCCAGCGTGACTGCAGTGGGCTGCGACATGGGAAGAAGGATGGTTTAACTCTCTGCAGTTCTAACAGCAGATTAATTTCATTTGTGCTGTGGCACATCTGCGGGGGTGTGCTTTGCTCTCTGACACACAGATGACAATCTGGATAGAAGCTAGGGTTTGTGGGGAAAATAGCTGAAGAGAAAATGATGGTTTTGAAGTAACATAGTTATAAAGCACAGCGTGGATCTGTATTTTTCTTCTGGGGGGCGGGGAGTCAAAGTTTTCACCCTAGAAAAACAACTGGAACCCAAGCAGTAACCTTCTTGTGTTTTGGCATTTGTGTAACAGTTTGAGGGAAAGGATAACATTGTATAAAGTCACTCTCTACAATGGCATGCTGAGTTTGCCAAAACCAAGAAATGAAACAATCATTGTGTGCGCTCTTTTTTGTGTTGGAATAGGTAAGAGTCTGACGATACAAAGGAAAAACAGGAGGGAGAAATCTGCCCAGGGCTGAAGAAGCCAATGCGGTAGCCGCTTCGGAGGCTGCACCCTGTCAGTCTGCAGAGAGCCGCATGCAAGAGGGGGAGCAGGACAGAGAGTCACGAGGACCAAGTGCTACACACGGCACCATCTTTGACTGCAACCCAGAATCCTGTAGGAATTGTAGAGAATAAAAAAGGTGGCATAGTTCAGTTTACATGTGTGTAACATGTACTGAGTCTTTAGAAGCACAGCTCTGACTGCTACGGCCACGAGTCACTCTAATTCATAAGCCAGTCAGAAGGCTAGGCATGGTGAGATGCTGAGACAGGGACAGATGGGGCTCACTTGAGACCAACTCCCTATCTCCACCCTGACTCTCTAAGGAGAATCTGACCCTGGAGATACTTCGGAGAGCAGCGGAAAGGATGGGTGGGCTAAGGAATGAAGAGACAGGTTAGGGTGAGCTCTCAGCAGAGGTGATGAGGTTAGGGTGAACTCTACGCAGAGGTAACGGGAGAATGTGGGAAAGTGGGTTCCACCTGTCACATGGCTGCCCTGTGTTTGAGCTACTGGCAGAGTCTGAGAGCTTTACCTTCTCTTGGTGAAGCAAACAGCAGGCATATACATCCCTGCTCCAGTCTCCCCCCAGCCGCCCTGTGTGGGAGCAATCAGTTCATTTTATGAAACCAGTTGCAGAGGCTGTGTCTGTCAGGCCCCACACTGGACACGAGTGCCACATCTAGGTACCTCTTTCTGACGGCCAAGGTAATGGGTTCTTATAGAAGTCTAAGGGCCAGGCTGAAACAAGGTCTCAGGTGCCCACAGATGGTTCTCTCCTCCTGTCAGTGGGCAACGGGAAATGCCAGTTTAAAAAAACGTAAGTCCTTTGTGAATAAGCAGTTCAATGAGATGACTTTCCTGGGTAGTCCATGGCTTGAACACTCAGATTTTTAAAATTTTTGCATGGGGCTGGAGAGATGGCTCAGCCGTCAAAAGCACTGACTGCTTTTCCAGAGGTCCTGAGTTCAAGCTCACAACCATCTGTAATAGGATCCGATGTCCTCTTCTGGTGTGTCTGAAGACAGCGACAGTGGACTTGTATACATAAAATAAATAAATAATTTAAAAAATAACCTCAGCTAACAGAATTATTACGAGGTTAGCACGCCGCGCGCACGCGCGCGCGCACACACACACACACACACAGGTCCCAGTGACATGGGACAGCCATGGCAGAAACTGATAAGGTTACTTTTGCAGGGCAGGGCAAGTCGAGCAGTGTGGGTCGCTTCAGGAGATTGTCACCTTTGTATATAATGTCAGTTCACTCTTACTCTCTAAAGATCTGGATGGCTGCTAGGAAGTTTTTCCACCTCTTCTCCTCAGCCTTAAGCGTACTGAGTCCATGCTGTATTTTTCTGGACGTTTTCCTCATGTACAACACCTCATTGGTGCATGCCTTTAATCCCAGCACTTGGGAGGCAGAGGCAGGCGGATTTCTGAGTTTGAGGCCAGCCTGGTCTACAGAGTGAGTTCCAGGGCAGTCAGGGCTATACAGAGAAACCCTGTCCTGAAAAAAACAAAACAAAAAAAAAAAAACAAAAACCAAAAAAGCACCTCATTTAATCTTCACAGCTGGCTGCCCTTTTCCTTGGCCCGGCATATGTGTGGATTAAATCTGTACATTTTGCAGCCGTGGTCTGCACCCCCACTCCTGACCCCCAAATTCCAGAAGTTGTTTTGCTGGATGTAGATCAGAAGAGACTCTGTGTCCACACTGTGTCTTACACAATAAATGCTATCTTTAAGAGCATTTTGAACAGAGTTTGTTTTGTGGGAGGGGTTGTTGTTTTACTTCATAGGAGAGCAGGAAGCATAAGTAGGCCCAGTCTGTACCAGCTAAGAAACTGTGGACAGATTTCACCCGTGGGGCACAAGGCTGGGTGAGCGGGTGGCACTTTCTTTTTTGTGGTTGCATTTTGAGACAGTCTCTCAGTCTTTCACCCGCCTTGGCCTGAGATTTCCTATGTGACAATTTCATGCAAAGAAGAAAGGTTCTCCTTTCTTGAGTCAGAACCAGCCTGGCACCGTGGCTTGTGACCTAGAGAGCCAAGAGCAGGCCGGATACAATCTTCTGGGTATTGGAAGATACAGCTCGGCCTAGCCACGTGGTCAGTGGGTGTGGATGCTGGGGAATGGGATGGAACGGATGGAAGAGCCAAGACACTGATGAGAGCAAGTGGTGATTGGATTCAGGAGAGGGCAGCAATAGAAAGCAACGGATCCCAAATGGTTAAAAAAAATCAACTTGACTGCAGAGTCAGGAGGGGAAGGAGGAGGACAGCAGCTGACCCATGCTGGAGGCACACGAAGCAGCTAGGTCCGCTCAGTGACCCCTGCGGATCACCATTCCTTTCTCTCCAGAACTTGTGGGCGGAGCCCAAAGGAAAGGAGGGGTCAGCACACAAGCAAGCTGCACGGTGGTCTGCTGCTGCTGCTGAGGGCACTTTCTTCCCCTCCCACCTTGGTTCTTTTCACTGGTCTTATTTCTGTAGCCCCAGTGCTTGGATGCAGGGGCTTGATCTTAGGGATGGAGCGCAGTCTCTCTGTATACCCCTGATACGGCACCAACTGTTCCGCTGTATAATTGCTGGATTGCCAATCAGGTTCCCTCTCTGTGCTGCCTGTTTTCAAGGTCTTGTCTCCAAGGTGCATGTGTTCACATAGCCTAGCACATTGCTGGCTGCTCACTGTAGAGAGAACAAGTAGATACCTATATGCATGCCTGGAAAGTCAGCTTGGGAGAATGAGCATTGAGGGCAGAGGTCTGACCCTAGGAGACCAGGAAAGGAAGTGGCTAGGCTAGCTGCTCAAAGCAGTAAGGTGGATTAACAAAGAGGCTCCAGAGACCCTGGCTGGGCTAGGCACAAGAGTATGTTAGGGCAGCAGCAGGTCTGAGAGAGGGAGTAGCAGGGGCCCAGAAAAGATGTGGGTAGAGGAGCGCAGGTCTTCATGTTTGCCTTCAGTTATACTTTATGTGTTCACATTGTGAGTCTCATACATCCATTTAAGTAGTGAGTTTCTTTATTAAATAAGCCTTTTTACAGAGCACCCCTTGATAAAGTTAATAAGTAGTTAATAAGTGGTCCAAATATTTTCTAGTATCAAAGAAGGGAAATAGTTAGGACAAGTATCCAACTCATGAATAATAGTTTCTAGGTTCTTTTCCACATTGATCTCCATCAGCCAGTCTTCTTTCCTATTAAGGCTGCACTGACCCCACCGTCTTGGCCTTTCTCTGCATATATGTAACCCACAGAAAGCAGAATAACATAGGGGTAGCCACTAGGCTGCTCTTCAGAAACCTCGGGGAGCGGTCAGCACCAGTGGGCGGAAGGACACCACCACACAGAATGGCTGTTCTGGAGAGCTGCCTCTGTGAATCTAAGGAGGGGTGTCCAGGCGCTGGAGCAATTCAGTCAACCCTCCCGTGTCACTAACCCCTTCGCTCTGAGACTGTGCTCCATTCAGAGATGTAGGCATCTGAGAATTCCAGCTCAGCACAGGGTATAGACCTTGTTGCTATAGCGTTAGCAAAGGAGGCAGAGATGAGAAAGAGCCTGGTCTTCTGTATTAGTCGGGTTCTCTAGTTCACAGAACTGACGGGTAGTCTCTATATAGTGAGGGGATTGTTAATGTCTTAACAGTCTATAGTCCAACACCCAACAGTGGTCAGCAGCCCAAGCTATCAACAGAAGTCCAAGGATCTAGCAGTTTCTCAGTCCCACAAGGCAAGCAGGCAAAGAGGAGAGTGAGTGGGGCGGGGGCATCAGGAACTGACCGAGTAGTTTTCAGCAGTCTCCCGTGTGGCTATGAATTAATGAGGCATAGGACTTGAAATGTAAATGAAGAAAATATCTAATAAAAGTTGAAAAAAAAAAAAAAAAAGGAAGAGGGGACAAGGAAGGGTTGTAACCGCTACAATGTTGCTCTTTCAGGAGAGGCACTGTGTCTTCATTCTGCCCTTCTTTTCTTGTCCTAGAGGGAGTCAGAGTTCCCAAAAAGGCCACTGAGAAAATCCGCTTCAGAGAACCCCATCCGCCATTTCACACTTGCATATCCGCGGCAGGTAGGACGGGAGGATCCTTGATCCACAAGTCAGGTTTAGAGGTTAGAGACTGAGCCAATCAGCGACTCCTTCTAGTCTGAGAGTTTAAAGTATTGCTGGCCTGTGGTCCATCCACCAGTGTAATCTCACTGCCTTAGGGAGGTTAGGGAACCACCCAGCTTCTAAACCAAGCTGCATCTGGGCACCAGTCAGGGCAGAGCCTGGCTCAACCTTAGTAGTTGGCTCCAACCCATCTTGCCCACCTCTTGTAGTCGTCTCATGTCTATTCTATCCACCAGTGCAGCCCCAGGATGGAAGTCATTCTGAGTTTTACACGTATGCATGTGTCCTAACACATGGGTCCTGACCCACCCGCTACATGGTGCACTTAGGTTTTGCCCCTGGCCACCTCCTTGAGTGTCAGTATAGCCTACCAGGTCTCCCTGGCTGACACCATCAGATCCTTTTACACACTGGGTTACTGAAACCAGGGCTTACTGATTGCAGAGTCATTTTAGACAAAGAGGTGTTTGAATCCCTTCTGCCAGGCATAAATGGCACAAAGGCCTAAGAAGAGGGGACTGTGCGTCTTCTTCCCTGAGTCACTGTGTATTTGTCAATAAATATGCAAGTACGCAGTGTCCCTAAAATCCCATTTCAGGCTACATGCTTGTCCTAAGACCTTAGTGAGTGTTAAGGCTTCCTATACTTTTCTCTCCCAGATTATATGCTGATGTTCATATTATTCTTTGTAAGCCAGAAAACATGAAGCAATTCCTAGCTGCCCTCTCTAACTCTTTGAAGAAGTTGATCTGGGACATCTGTGTTACGGGGAGATGGGATATTTATTTGGGTGCAGGTGTGTGTTCAGGGGTGCCTTTGTGATAGTTAGTGAACTCCTCAAACCTTGGATACTAGCACTTTGAAAAGCCATGTTTTGTTAAAATGGCATTCTACTAGCATACATTTCACAACAGAGTCCTAGTCCTTGGCCTTTGTTTTGCTTCCATATCAGTGCCCGTGGGGTTCACCCCTTCCCTCCTCTTCTGTCTTTCTGCTTACTTGGTGGGATAGTTGAAGAGGTTGAACTAGGAGCTGTTGCTGGGTACCCCGTAAGTTTCCTTGAATGGTCTCGTGAGGGCTGGAAGCTGTATTTTACCGTGTGTTTCCCGAGCATCCCATCAGTCTTCGGAGCTAGCTCTGATTCATCACCCTGATTCATCACCATCAGCTCGGTGAGTAACACTGTGTAGGAGTGCGAGGACCATGACCAACGTCTCTAAAGCAGCATGGGAGGCAATGCTGGGTCCTGGGTCTCTGAATCTCTTACACCATCAGATCCTTTTACACTGGGTTATTGAAACTAGGGCCATGAGAAAGATGCTGTCCCTGGATGATTTTGCATGACATACATGTGTTCTGCCAGGGCACCTTAGCACTGGCATGTACAGAGCCCAGGAAGCAGCATTAGGTAGTGGACAGCCATCTAGAAAAGGGAAGAGTATCTGTTGAACATCAGAAAGGACGGTTGATGCCTCCACTTTTGGTACATTTTTCCCACGTCTACTCTTCACTTAGGCCCATAGCCACGTGGTTAAAGATGAACTTGGCCCCGTCTGATGGGCTTTATTCCTCACCTTTCCCCTAGTTACTTTTGGCAGTGAGAAGTGGCTGGTGGGTTTATGGTACAGTATCATTCCCCAACTGCCTGTCTCCTGCAGAGTTCATGTTAACACTTGAAATGCATGTTGGGTGTGTATGACTTCTTTAGGTCAGTGCTTTTGTGGTGTGAATATAATTAAATTTTTAGGATTTATAAATTAGACCTCATTTAACATGTCTCAGCCTAAACATATTTGAATTTGCTTTAAAATACACGTAGGCAGGTGTGAGCAAGGCCTTTCTGTATAGAGGAACAATCTCATACTGGATGCTGGAGAGAGGAGGCTCATTTTCAGGCTTTAATTGCACTCATATGATCATCTTTCAGCAGTTCTAAAGCTCTGCTGTGTAGATGCTACCACTTGGCGGTGAGTAGTGTGAGCACGCTTGTGAACACCATGGCTCTCCCAGCTGGGCACCTGCCTGCTCGTGGTTGTTGCTGGCACCTTGTTTGTAGGTGTGTTTTCCTTCAGTGTTTCTGTTTGCTCGTTTTAGCTTGAGGCCCTGTTTATCAGAATTTATTAGTGAAGCCCACTGGGGCCAGAGTGGAGAGTGGGTTCCTCCAAAGAAGAACCCCCTTTGCATCTCCTGGAACAGAACCTACTGCTGCCCCAGGACCAATAGAGACAGCTTTCAGCTGAGAGTAAGTAGGTGGTTTGGTTTGCTTGGTTTGAGACAGAGTCTCACTGTGTAACCCTGGCTGGCCTAGAACTTCTTGTAGAACAGAATGATCTCAAATTTGTGGACATTTGAGGGTCTTGGTTTTTTTTTTTTTTTTTTTTTTTTTTTTTTTTTTTTTTTTTTTTTAATTTCAAGATACCTCTGTCCACAAAGTTGTGTTGGGACTGGCCTCAAATTTCAGTGAGGTTTTGTCACAATACTTAGGCAGATCTCTAGAAATAGAATTTGTCAGTTCTAAGGTTGCTCTAATCCTCTTCATATGATTCCTGCTAAGGCTAAAACAATTCATAGAGTTCACATCTGAGGCGTTGAAAACCCTACTTCTACACAGTGCAGGCTGCTTATCCAGAACCTGACTCTAGTCAGACTCCTCCAACTCTTCAGTCCCTTTTCCTTGCACAGAATCAAATTCTACCTCACCACAACTCCTTTCTGCTTGTTTAATAGTTGGTTCCTGGAAGCAACAAAGATGACTCCCTTCCATGTGGCCTTTGGAGTTTTGTGCCTCTCTCACTTCCCTCAGCGGGCAGCAGCCCTCTTTCCTGGGTTAGATTTTGGTGTGTCCACACTTGTTGAGCATCTCAGTCTCAATCTCCATCCACCGCATGAGGAGTGGTAAGGATTTCCATCCACGGGGCATCTACTTTGCCTGCCCCTCAGACACTCCATGGTCATGATTGCTCGTGACAGTCCAGTTGTGACCTAACCATATGTAAGTGTAGCCATGGCCCAGTGCTTCTTTATGGCTGTATATTTCTGCAGCTCCGTGGTGCCGGTCAGTGCAGCGGTAGTAATGTGGCAGCAGCGGGTGGTAGATGAGTTCTCACATCCGCACTCCCTGCTACATCACTCTCAACCCAGACTTTTATTCATGTGAACATAGTCATCCTGGAAATGGGGGTAATAAGCCTTTATTTAAAAAAGAAAAAGAAAGAAAAGTACACGATGTATTGTCGTTTCCTTCTGTTTGGGCGTGCTGAGATTACTATTCTGTTTATCTTTACTAAAGAATATTTCCCTGAATAGGAAATTACCTAGAATATGAAAGTCTCTTGGAATGTTTCAAAACCTATCATTTTCATTTAGCATGCTGTCAATCAGTTCTGTCTGCAGAGGTTAGTAGATATGCAGCTATAATTACTAATAACCAAATCATTAACTTAATATGCTCCTTTCAGTTCATGTTTAAAAGATTATACATATATTAATAATTATATATATATATTAGATTATATTTTACAGGAGGGTTTTATTATTGTTACCTTTAATTTAAAAGAATAGATTAAAACTTACCATGTTTTATCCAGTATTTTTTGTCGATTGCCATTTTATAGTGACCGTTTTATTTAGATTTCTTATGATTTCAGTCTTCTAATGCATACTTTGTCTTATAATTTAGGTTCTTGTCCCAAGAAACATGCAAGTTGAAGGTGATTAGTGGTCTGAATCCATCTCTACTATGGCTTTGTGTTTCTTAAAACAAAACCTGATTCTTGCAGCTCTCATGATTCTTGAATGTTTTGTTTGCTTAGAAACAGGCTCTTGTGTCACCCAGGAACTAGCCTCCAATTTTCTGTGTACCCGAGGCAGCTTTGAACTTGTGGTAGTCCTACCCTCAGCTTCTAAATTCTGAGATTACAGGCATACATCATGACACCCAGCCAGGGTTTCCTGACTTTTGACTATAGCCCTTACTAGATACTATAGACTTACAATGATTATGCTTGTAATCTAAGTTTTATATTTCATTTAGAGTTTAATTGATCAGTTTCTATCCTGGAACTTGTGCAGAAATATCAAGCATGTGTCTAGAGGCCAGATGAGTGAACATAGTTGACAGAAAATGTTCAGCCATGAACATTTATGGTTAAACATACTTTTAGGCTCACATGAAAAGATTTGTTCAGCAAACTTAAAAAATATCTCTTTTCCTTTTTTAAAGGAAGAGTAACAAATTAGAAATCTGGCTGAAAACCTACTTGATGTGATTGAAGCAACTCAAGTGGTAATTAAACATGCTTTTTCGGTAATAGTGAAAAATCGTGCCCCCCCCCCCTTTGCTTTTCACTGGAAGCGTGAGTTAATAAGTTTTAGTTTCACAGCTTTTGAAGATGACTTTGATACTGATATATGTTATTGAACCGAGGTATTATTTTAAAGTATAAATTGACCTAAAAGATATAAAATAATGAAAGTCATTAGCTACTAAGCCACGAACAATGTTACTGACTCATTCCATGGAGTTTCTTACATTCAAAAGAGGTGCATATGTTGGTTTCATACAGTCTGGAAAGTCCAAAAATATTTGTTTAGCCTTTCTTTAGAATTTAAATAGCTAAATAATACTCAAGGCAAGAATAGTTTAGAATACCTGTTGTTAAAGTTCTTAGGGGCACTGGGTATGTTGTTCAGTTACAGAGTGTGTGCTCAACATGCACAAAACCCTGCATTTGATTCCTGGCAGCAAAAAATGAAGACCTCAGACCTCAGTGAGCATTGTTGTTTTTTATTCAGCCTGTGTGTATTTACCTAACAGTCTGTCTCTGTTAAACTTAGGAATTAGGGGAGACAGTTATTGTGTGCTACCTTGATGTTTGATTATGTTCTGTTGACATTGCATTGGAAGTAAACATGGCCCGCACTTTATCGTGAAGCTGAAATGTAACTGGTCAGTGTGGCAATAATTCTGCATGTAGAAGTAAATTTGAAAATTGCAAGAGAAAGCTGAGTATAGTGTGGTACATACCTTCAATCCAGGCACTCAGGAGGCAGAGGCAGGTGGATCTCTGTGAATTTGAGACCAGCATGCTCTACAGAGTTAGTTCCATGACAGCCAGAGATAATCCCATTAAATAAATTTTCAAGTGAAAAAAAATTTCTTCATTGTAAAATTTCAGAACACCAAAGATAAAAGGAAAAACAGTGAAAGTTTCTTTAGAGTAGAAAATTATTACATTTAAAGAACCAGGAGTCAGGTAGAATTGAAGCTAAATTAAAGTTCTGTTATTTGGGGTAGTGGGGGTGGGGAGATGAGTTCTGGTCAATAGTTCTATACCCAGCCAAATTATCCAGTATGAGACTAGAACTGAGAATCTTTAGATAGTAGGACTAAAATATTAATTACTAGCATATTTTCCATAGAAATGAGAGAGTAAACTTCAGAAAGATAAAGGCATTATACTAGGAAAAAAGAGATCTAATACAAGAAAAAGGTAGTAGGCAATCTAATGGTGAGAGAAGAATGGCTGAGTGCTGGTCTCAGTGATGAGCCCACCTCAGATGGACAGGGAGCTGCAGCCTGGGATGTGTGGGAACAGAAGGGACTCTAGTGAACTTGTGAGCTTTTACACAGCGTTGTTTTACAGTCATGTCCTAAGGTTTGGTAATAAATCAATAATAGGAAAATAGAAAACTTAAATAACTATTAACAAAGTTCCAATTAATTCTAGGAGAAATAGAGTTACCAAGAAAGGAAACACGTTGATGACATACTATAGACACAACTACAGTAATATTTATAGTCTTAGCCATGAAAACAGTGAGTGCCATCGAAAAACAACCATATATTAGGATGAAGAGGATGGAGTCTGTGTAAAAGAGAGGCAAGGAGGAAATCACACAACTTAAACAATCAGAAAAGAGAATAGTATCCAAGATCATGTGACATTAAACGAACCTGCCAAAGGAGACTGAGAGGATTTTAGCCCAGTGAGACTTAAGGCACAGGAGGACGAGCCATTCACCAGAAGTTGGCTCCAGCAGACACCATCTCATTGGAGAGGTGAGCGCCTCTTGTCTACAGTGTCCCTGATGCAGCTGCCAGGGGCTTTGTAGGGCAAGCTCGTTTCAGTAGAGCTCTTGGTGGGATTCTTTGGGTTATGAGAGCTGTGCCCACCATGCTTTTGTTTTCCTTTCTGGACAGTGATCTCTGTGCGTTCAATCTTCATTGTGAAGGTCAGGATAAAAACAAGCATGGTTAGCCTCTGTCAGATGATGTCATGCCTCAAGTTTCCTGTCTGTAAAATGGGGATGCTAACACTCCTTTCTTCTAGATGTGAAGAACAATCACTTGGGATGTGTGAAGTCTTTCGAATCGTTCATGGTACATAGTAGGCATCTTACAGAGTGTTACTGTTTTAGTTAGCTTTCGGTGGTTTCTTTAACATTAAAACTGTGTTGTTTCCTTTCTTGAGCTCACACAAAGGCGTGAGTAATCCAGAGTGGTTCTTTGGGACATAAAAAGGGTGGCAAAATAAAAATAAAACACTACAGCTAAAAATACTTGTGAACAGAAACCCAGCATAATTGCAGAATCTAATTCTTAATGTCCAGGGACCAGCAAATCTGACAGCTTGATAATTTCACTCAAATAGCAGAAGAAGGAAAACTGTAAACCGGAAGTGCCCCGTGACCCTCTGAGAGTTGGATTTGACCTGACAGGTGGTTCACTTATCCACGGACTCCAGTGTGTGTGCCCTTTGCTCTGAAGCTGTGCCTGAGAGCTCAGGGTCTTTCAGTCACTCAGGAAAAGTGTAATGGCTTCTACTAAAGTCTAGCCATCCAGGCCAAGTACAAAATAGTGTTTGGGGATAGAATTGATTAATTCTGTCACTCAGGGCCCAGAACAGGGCTCAAAGGTGTCACTCAGACTGGGATTCCTCATCCAGAAGCAGCTATGCTGAGAAGAGTGCCAGGCCAACCCCAAGGCCCACAACAAACAGGCACAGAGAGTGGAACAACCTCTCGGCTTAGTTCAGGGGTGTATGGTACGGAAGAGCAACAGTGTATGAGAGTGAGTGTTTCACTGAGTCTGAGTCTGTCCTGAGCATGGGCTAGGAGCACATTTGAGGGAGATGTGTTCAGTGACTGGATACATTGTAGCACATCTGAGAGAGATGTGGTCGATGACTGGATACATTGTAGCACATTTAAGGGAGCTATGTTCAGTGACTGGGTACTGTGTATCACATCTGAGGGAGATGTGTTCGGTGACTGGATATGTTCTGTCACTGGAACCCTTTGCTTCAGATGGCCTGGATTGGTTCATTTTCAGTTGATTTGGTTTTTGGGTGGTCATGCCCATGGAAGGTTCTTTTCCATCCCATGGAAAGGTTCTTTTCCATCCCTCATGACAGGGCACCAAATAGTCATAAGATGCTGGTACCCTGAGAGTGCTCAGCCATACTCCACACTTTCCACCGAGATGGGAGTGAACAGACTGTCTCTTGGCTTCGTTTCCCAGGGCTTTGGGAAACAGTTCTTAGCAAACACATATTTCAGCTTTGCTATGTTGAGATTTGTTAGCTAATGAGATCTGTTAGAGATAGGGTATGAAATTAACTTTCTCCTTTTCTACATGTGCCTGTATGTGATGTTGCAAGTGTGTAGGTGAACACATTTGTGTGGGTATACACATAAAGTGTGTTCATTTGCACATGGAGGGCAGAAATGATATCAGGAATCTTCTTCAGTAGCTCCATGCTGTATACACTGATGCATGTTTTTCCGCTTGAGCCTAGAGCTTGCTGGTTCATGCGCTGGCCAGCCAGCTTGCTCTGGAGGTCCTGTCTCTGTGTCCTAAGCCCTGGAACTACAGATGGGCATCATACTGACCTGTCATTTACAAGGGTGCTAGGAACCCAAATGCCCATTCTTACACTGCCTAGTGAATGGTTTTACCCTGAGCCATCTTTCCAGCCCTCTCAAATGAAGTAGACTTTCAGTCAGTCAGTCAGTCAGTCAGTCAGTCAGTCAGCCAGCCAGTCAGGAGGCAGAGCCTACACATGCTCTTACCTTTCCCAGCTCAATCTCTTCTTGGTACATGTCAGAAACAAGACACTAAGAATTCTAAAAGCAGAAGTTTTTAAAACAGCGATGCCAGTGGGCCACTCAGCCTGCCTCTTTGCTGGTGTGTTGATCCATATCAAGAAGATGACATGTCAGGCACATTAAAAATCTGAGGCAATTGTATGACTGAAGAATCTGTTCACCACTCTCCCAAGTTGAGAAGTTCCATCTTACAGCTTTGATAGATAGTGTAGGCCCTCATAGCCGCTCCGAGAAGCCGTTTTCATAATATATGGGTTCATTAATGCAAATATCTGGGCTGCCTTACAGAACCAAACAGTGCAGCAACTGCTCACTGTACGGTGCGGCGGGATGTGATTTCCTAACTTCCTGCAATTAAAGCAGGTTAAGTTGATTGGCTTAGATGGAAGGGGGACTATCGCTCAAGCTAAATATGCCATCTAATACCATTGAAGGGGAGTGCTGACACAGGATATAATTTTAAAACATTCCTTTTTCTTCATATTTAAAAATGGTGATAAGCATATAGAACTTATTGACTATGGACTGCAGAGATGGCTTGGTGGATAAGAGCAAACGCACAATCGCGCGCGCGCGCACACACACACACACACACACACACACACACACACACACACGAATGTACCTGTAACCCCAGAGCTGTTGGGGGCAGACGCAGAAGCACTACTGGAGTCCATCTCAGCAAATGCTGCTGCTTGAAGAACGAAGACTAACTTCTAATGAGCACACAGACATCCTTGTCCTGGAGAGTTCAAGTCCATCCTGAGGTCTTTAACAGGCAAGTTGATAACTTAGAGTAAATGGTACTAATACTGAGTCAGGTGGTACAGAAATCGCTCAAGAACTTAGCTAGTGAGTCGCAAAACTGGGCCTGTTCTTCCTTTCCATTGTTGCACTATGATGATGGCCCAGACTCTGCAATCTTTTTCATACGCACTCACTAGACAGTTTCTTCTCTATGATTTATGAAGTGTCATATACTTCCAAAGCCCTTTAAATGACACAGAAATATGCAAGAAGACCATATGCTGATAAGATGACTGCCTTTTCAGGTTTTTTCCTATTATTTCTGTGTCTGCACCAAAACTGAATGAAATAGAAACAGGGACGTGCAGCAGCTGAATCGTTAAGAAGGACAGGAGGAGTTCTTAACTGTAAGGCACCTGCAGGAGAGCTTCTGCTGCATAGGAAGAGCTCAGCTGTCCTGCGAGCGTGTGCGTGCACGCACGCGCGTGTGCACACACACACACACACACACCTGCGCAGTGTATTAACACAGGAGCTCTGACATCCTGTTACACACAGATGTATACACCTGTACAGTATATTAACACAAGCAGGAATACCACTATCGGTCTTTCAAAACTAAACCAAGAATGGTTACATTGTGTGTTCAGGATGCTGAAATGGTTTGTGTCACCCCAAGCTTATCCGGGGTCTTACTGCTCATCGTCAGCACTCAGTCCATTGTGTTGGGTGTTTTATCTTGTGTTTTGCCATTGTTTGTTTTCTGTTTTAGCTGCAAAGTATACTGTATCCCCTGGTAATGTTTAGATTACAAATATAGAGCAACATATAGTGTGGCAAGCTATCTTTATTCTTGAGAATTGATCATCTGAGCCTGCATATAGACATTTGCATTTATCTCTTTAAAAGTTTTATGCCATTCTGTCTGGTCTGCTTTTGGAATGGATTGACATTGACTATTTTGGACTGTGCATTACATTAGTTTGACTGTCTTTGGTTTCAGAAATGCCATGTACTCTGTGTGTGTGTGTGTGTGTGTGTGTGTGTGTGTTATAGGTCTGCAGATGTACATGGTTACATGTATGTAAGCCCAAGTTGACCAAGTGTCTTTCTGTTCACTTTCCACTTTACTGACACTTGGAACTCACCAATCCCAGCTAGGTAAGCTGGTCAGCTTGCCTCTCCCTGCCAGCTTGCTGTCCAGCTTGTATGCAGGTTCTGGGGAGTCCAAACTCTGGTTCCCATACTCATATGGCAAGTGTTTCATCCACTAAGCCACCTCCCCAGAACCCAGACACTTCGGTGTAGATTTACGGTTGAGTTACTCTCCTTTACAGCTTGAACATCCTGGATTTAAGAAGGTTGGCCTCCACGCTGAGGGCAGAGTTGTGTGGTTAGCACTAACGGGCTCCTGTTAGGCTGAACGTGGTTTTCAAGTGTACTCACCAAGGTGTAACTGTTGTTCAGTCATTATATTCTTCCACATCTCTCCATTTTATGTACAAACACATCTCTGTCCCCGTGAGACATGTTTCTCACAGCTCATTAGCTCAGCCCGTGAGTAGGCCTTGTTACCCAGTCTGGGAAGATGAGACCATGCTCTATATTTGGAAAATGTTGAAATTAAAGGAGAGACATCTTTTTTTTTCCCTTTAGAAATGTCTTAAAATGCCCATAGCTTTATTGCCAAAAAGGAAAGAAAAATGTAAGCTCTGTTTTGATTCCATTGGGCTAACTACCACATAACTGGCACACACAGAGAAACTCCATTTGGACATTTTTTTAGCAGAAGCAGCTGCAGTGCCATCCGTTACAATGTATTTTCAGAATATTGGGTGTGTTTAAACCATCGAAAGTAGTGGCATAAATTTTAATTGAAGCACAAAAATACTTTTCGGTGTCTGTACTGCTTTTACTATGTGGTGAGCTTGCCATACAGCCAACTTATCTATATGGCTTCAGTTAACTCAGTAAATAATAGCATTGTTTGCACATTCTTATTTATTTCATTGAAGACCAAGTGACTCAGTCTTTGAACCATGCAATCGCTAGCCCTAATCAGGGCTTCGCATTCAGCTAAGGGTGATTGACAGGCACACACAGCTGAGTGGTGAGTCCACATGAGACGTGAAAGAAAGCAACGAGAGAGGGCGTGGGGAATAGAGGTCAGGGAGGCAGGGACTCTTGACTAGAATGCATGGCATATGGGCCCAGAGGAGCAGGGAACATTGCCAGACTGCACAGTGCCAAAACTGAGTCCTGGACTCGGCTTCCGTCTGTAGTCCAGGAACCCAGTGAAAGAGAAGAGGAGCTGGGCCTGGCTGCTCGTCCGGATTCTGATGTGTCACTGACTTGAACCTCTGGGCCTTGTCTTGTATGGAGAAGGGACAGCTGGCATGCCGCCCTCAGGGTGCCTAGGCCTCTCTGGGAGAGGACGTTGCTGTCGCTCTGTGTAGTCCAAGGTCACCACAAGCATTGGAATGCACTGGCGGCCCTCACTGCATGTCTGTGCCTCTGCCCCCCATATTGTGGTCGGGTTTGCCACTGAACCTTGCCCCCTGCCCACGTCTGTCTGTGACAAGCAAGGGGCTATGATGCTTGTCAGTGTTCACTGGTTGACTTCTCAAGTATGAGAATTACAAGCTTAATGAATTAATGTTTTCTAATATAAGCAATATTGAGCATCTCCTGTGGATCAAGCAGCTATGCTATACAGGGAGAAGGATGAAAATTAAACTCTAGTGCCCATGCAGACACCTGGCCCCTGCCGTATTTGGTCTTCTTTACACGTGTCACATGTAAACACCACTGTCCCGTCACCGTGAAGGCTTCCTTCTGTCTCCTCCAAGTAACTTTCTCTCTCCCCCATCAACCTCTCCATCCTGTGATAGCAACTTCCCTGCCTAAACTCGACGTCAAGCTCATATCCAAGTAGCCACCAGCACTGGCTGGGCTTGTGTGGCACCATCAGATCAACAGTGGTTCTCAGTGGAATTCTGGGTCTTGCTGGACACATTTTCATTTGCTGATGTTTGTCAGATATCAGCAGGATAAATCAACCCTAGAAAATAAGGCACTGGCTGTACTTTAAATCAGCAGACATGATTTACTGGGGCTGGGCTAGCAGTAGCTAATAGTAAGGTAGTGTGGGAGAAGCTCTCCACACTGGTCCTGCTCAGTCTACACCTCCAGGAGCTCGGAGGCATGAATAAGACACAGAGTGCTCCACTGTGAGGCAGCAGCTCAGCCTTCCTCCCTTAGCTTTAGGCTGCAGACTACCTCAGGGGAGTAATACCATCTCACAGGCTTCCTGAAGTGAGTGATCTCACAGAAATACCTCAGTAGGAGAGTTAGCCTGTGATTTTTGCAAGTGTTACATTGTCTATACTCATCACTAGGGAAGAGGTGGGGGTGGGGATGGGTGCTCAGGTATGTGAGGGCTGTCAGCAGAGGTGCCTTCAGACTTGAAGGATGACTGCTAGTTGCCCTTAGCTTTCTGTTTACAATCGAATCTTTTTTGGTGGCCAATGCATGTCTAAGACTTTGAACTCTAAAAACCAAGCTTATTGTATTTTGTTGTATCCCTGCAGCCGAGCTGTAAAGTAAGAGTGATCACTGATCGTCATCCGTTGAGAACATTGCCATACGTGCAGGCTGTATGAGTTAAGTCTGTCTCCAGTAGTTTGCACAGGGCATCCTATCTGGTCTCTGCAGCAGATCTGTGGCATGTGCACACTGTTAAACACAAGTGTTGCATTTGTTGTGCGTGTTGTGATATAGAAGGTTAAGCGACAGGTCTGTGTTCTGAAAGCTGGTATTAGAGTTGCCATGGGCCATGCGACTGCACGCGTATTCCCACCATACCCTGCAGGCTCTTCAATGCATGGACAGACACAAAGTCCAGAGCTGAAGTTTTTGACACATCCAGTTGTGAAAAGAAGCCGCTAAGCATAGTGACAGGAAGCAAGACGTGTGAGATGCTGTCTGTGTTAATTGTTGGAGCTAGCCTAGCACAGCGGGATGACAAGAACAGCTTCTGCTGTAGCCGTCCCACTGCATCACCTGGGGCTCTCTCATCTAGATCCGCGTGGCAACCTGGAGCGGAGTGTGTGCATCATAATTCCTTTCTCTTCACAGCAAGGCGTAAGTGGATTATGAGGTAGGTCTTTGAGAACTGATAATCAGCTTAGCTTGAGAATAGCATCAGGTAACAACATCTCAGGCAGGATAGGCTACTCTGCGTCAAGGGTTTATTTGTCTAGCCAACACATACTGAATACCCTGTGTCAGGTGCACTCTCGGCTGACAAGTTTGTAGACAAGGGAGCGATGCCACAAGTACTGTGTAACAGAAGCAGGCTTAAAGAAAAGAGGCTCTGCTCTGCTCCTCTTTGTTCCAGAGACAGCCGCATCTTCTAGTACAGTGCCAGCCTTGTCCCATAGGCAAGATTGTAAAGGTTAGTGTAAATGGATTTGCCCATATTGGGCACCTGGTTACCAGGGCTGCATTCTGGAGATTGTTGCCATCAACGACCCCTTCATTGACCTCAACTACATGGTCTCCATGTTCCAGTATGACTCCACCCATAGCAAATTCAACGTCACAGTCAAGACTGAGAATGGGAAGCTGGTCATCAACAGGAAGTCCATCACCATCTTCCAGGAGCTAGATCTTGCAAACATCAAATGGGGTGATGTTGGTGTTGAGTATGTCGTAGAGTCTACTGGAGTCTTCACCACCATGGAGAAGGCCAGGGCCCACTTGAAGGGTGAGGCCAAAGGGGCATCATCCCCTTCTGCTGATGCCCCCCCAATGTTTGTGATGGGTGTAAATCACGAGAAATATGACAACTCACTCAAGATTGTCAGCAATGCATCCTGCACCACCAAGTGCTTAGCTCCCCTGGCCAAGGTAATCCATGACAACTTTAGCATTGTGGAAGGGCTCATGACCATGGTCCATGCCATCACTGCCACTCAGAAGACCATGGATGATCTCTCTGGAAAGCTGTGGCATGATGACTGTGGGGCTGCCCAGAACATCATCCCTGCATCCGCTGGTGCTGCCAAGGCTGTGGGTAAGGTCATCCCAGAGCTGAATGGGAAGCTCACTGGCCTGGCCTTCTGTGTTTCTACCCCCAATGTATCCACCGTGGATCTGATATGCTGCCTGGAGAAACCTGCCAAGTATGAAGACATCAAGAAGGTGGTGAAGCAGGCATCGGAGGGTTCACCGAAGGGCATCCTGGACTACACTGAGGACCAGGTTGTCTCCTGTGACTTCAACAGCATTTCCCACTCTTCACCTTTGATGCTGGGGCTGGCATTTCTCTCAATGACAACTTTGTAAAGCTCATTTCCTGGTATGACAATGAATATGGCTACAGCAACAGGGTAGTGGACCTCATGGCCTACATGGCCTCCAAGGAGTGAGAAACCCTGGACCACCCACCCCAGGAAGGACACTGAGAGCAAGAGAGAGGCCCTCAGTTGCTGAGGAGTCCCTATCCCAACCCCCCCCCCCACTGAGCATCTCCCTCACAATTTCCATCCTAGACCCCCATACCCCCATAATAACAGGAGGAGCCTAGGGAGCCCTCCCTACTCTTTTGAATACCATCAATAAAGTTCACTGCAACCCACCCCTTTCCCCCCACCCCCCAAAAAAGAGAAGAATCTCTGCCTTTAAAATAATTTTCTCAGTTTATGTTGCATATTGCTGTTCTAGCATCACCATCCCAGGGCAGAGATGTCCCTGTGCTCATTAGCTAATGTCATCCTGGACTACTGGTGTGTTTAAAGCTGTAACCCAGCCTGTCTCATTTAACTCAAGGGGCTTTGAAAGGTGTCTTTCAGAATGCAGTTGGGAGATTATGTACAGAAAGCTTGTTAAACTGTAATGTGATGATAGTGGTTATGATGGAGTAAGTTTTGGCAAAACAGCAAAATGCTCCCAATAAAATCTATTCAGGAGTATGAGATGCCGCGGGTGGCTCTGAAGGAAGGGTGCATCACATCTAGTTCAAAGTGTATTGTGTTGGGAGTGTGTGTCTGTGTGTGTGTGTGTGTGTGTGTGTGTGTGTGTGTGTGTGTGTGTTTTCCTCATGAAAAAACTAAAAAAAAATTGGAAAGCAACTAATACTTAGCCTGTAAAGTCTTAGTGTGTAGATTTCAAGCCCGTCTCCTCTCCAGTACTTAATTTCTGTCCTGACAAGCATGGTTCACACCTTTGAAATGATGGGTTTGGAGCTTGTGTACTCTGTCTTCAGTATGCAGGCTTCCACCTTCAGTCTTCTTGATGCTACAGGCACCCTAAAGGGCCCAGCTGTCTGAACAGAGTTACACGAAATTTTGTCATGTCACTGTTATTAAGTTGATAAACATCAGAAGATATGAGACCATATTTTCCTTTAACATGAATTTTAATGTTTATATGTTCCAAGCCAGGGCCCTGTTTTTAATAATACGTAGTGGCATCAGGGACACAAATAGGATATTATTTTAACCCAAATTGGTTTTGGTTTTATGCTAAGAATATTTTCTTTTATGTGAAAGATACCCACCAAGTCACATAGTAGTAGGTAATCTTGTTCTACATGTGTGTGTCAGGAATTATTTCAGATGCTGGAGATAAGTGGTATAAAGAATATAGAAAATCATCCTACCCTCTCACAGTTCACAAGCCAATGTGGCCTGAGAGAATGTAAGCAAGTAAATTAAACAAATGTTTGCTTCTACTAAGTACTCAGAATTAGAACTGAATTGAGGTGGGACTTAATATATGGCATTCTTTGGAGCATAAAATTCAGTACGTTGAACTGTTTAAGATAGAAATTGCCATTATTCAAAGTAGACACCTTGAATCTTTCTGTGAATGGGTGAATAGCTCTCTCTGTGTATGTGTGACACAGAAAGATTCTAAATTGTAAACAAAACAACATTTAACTTCCTACCCATAAAGAATTGCCTCCTCCTGCCTGACACAAGATGCAAGCACCTCAGAGCTATGATCCATGGGAGAAAGAAATGGGGTGAGCCTCAGTTTGCCTAATGCTAGTTACCAGGCCCAAGCACAGTAATGAAGCCCCAAGCTGCTGGTGACCTCACTGAGGTGAACAGACAGCAGCTAGGATTTGTAAAGTCCAGTCCCAGAGGAAAGGACCTTGCCCTGAGAATGAGTAGGTACAGAGGGTACCCCCTGAGCCCACCCAGTCATCACTGTTTACTGTTTGGGGGTGTAACCTCACTGTTGCAGGAAGCAGTCCTAACAGTGCTGTGACTCACAAAGAGATCAGTTCATGATCCCACCCACAGAGTGGAAAGTCCACATGGTGCAGGAGAATTAGGATGGAGTGTGCAGAAGTGTACCACCCAGCCAGTCAGAGTAAATTACCCTAGGTCAGAGTCTGCCTGAGACTTGTCCAAACAAAGTGCATAGTAATCCTTGAGAGATAAAGCTGATCTGAGGAGACCTAACCTCCTGCCAGAACCAGTCCAGTACCTTTAACAAAACCCAGCACATAGAAAAGGGAAACTGCAGTGCCCAGCATTCAGTCACAAGAAATGCATGAAAGCAATAAACTGACCTGGGGGGGTGTGCATTAAGAACAAAAGCAGGAGTTACACTAAGAATGGTGTCCTTGTCTTTTGAAACCTCAAAGCCCACTCCCAGTGACACACCTCCTTCCACAAGCCACACCCCCTAGTCCTTGCCAAACATTTCTACCAAGTATTCAAATGTATAAGCATATGGGAGCCATCACCAAAAAAAAAAAAAAAAAAAAAAAAAAAACCCCAAAAACGTGGTACTCTGGGTGCGTCATGCTCTTACCTGGTCATCCCAAAGCAGGAGCTCTCGCTAAGTCCCCTTGATGGCACTCAGTCTGAAGACTTCACAGCAAGCTTAATTCCCAACATGAAACACCCTGCTAGTGCCGATAACTATCCCTGGAAGAATGTAGTGGGAGCTGGGTGAATGATCCTGTGGCTCTCTCTGTGATAGACTGGAATTGGAAGGTGCATCCATTATACTTGTGCACATTTTACCTTGTTGGTCTACAGAGGGAGTTCCAGGACAGCCAGGGATATCTTACCAAAAAACAAACAAACAAATGGAATGGCAGGCCTCATTGATAAGACAGTGGCTGGTTCCACATAAACATTAGTAAACAGCAAGTGGGTCATGCAGCCGTGGAGGCAATTTCTGCATGAGGGCCTAGAGATTGGTGACAGCCACTAGGAGAACACGCTTGCTTGGGACCAATGAGAACACAGGTGGAGGGTATAAAAGTCACTCCCCAGGATTAATAAAAAAGCTTGCTACAGCATTCTCACCTGCTCCTGGAGTCTGAGCCCCTGATCCTGTGCCTTCTCACCCACTGCCCCCAAGAGAGACTCCGGTCAGGACGAAGGACTCAGTGGCTAAGAGCACTTGCTCTTAAAGGACTGGAGTTTGGTTCCCAGAACCCACCTGGTGGCTCACATCCATCTACAGCACTCGAGTTCCAAGAGATCCGATGTCCTTCACTGGCTTCTGGGCACACCAAGCACACACACACATGCATACCTATAAACAAAATACTCATACACCTAAGAAAACAAAAATCAATAGATCTAAAAGTCTAAAAAATACTCTTTCCTTATAAGTGAACCAAGAACCTGGAAAACTCTGTGAAGTTAAATATTGAATATCCGAGAGAGAATTTGAGTGTTTATCACAATAATTTGATCTGGGCACTGAACCCTAGTACATCTCAGATGCCAGCTGATAGGTTCACACGGCTCTTCAAGGAAGCACTTTACAGGGTAAGAGCTAGATCTAAAATACGGCTCTCAGCTAAAGCAGAAGTTTTTAAGAGATGCAGTGTAGCAAATCTCTTAATTAATACCCTTAATCCTTGCACTCAGAGCAGAGGCGAGCAGGTCTCTGTTGGTTGAAGGCCAGCCAGGGCTATATAGCAAGACTGTAGAGAAAGAGAGGAAGAGGAAGAGAGAGAGAGGAAGGGAGGGAGAGAGAGGGAGAGGGGGAGAGAGAGAGAGAGAGAGAGAGAGAGAGAGAGAGAGAGAGAGAGAGGAAGAAACAAAAGAAAGAAAAATGATTCTTTTGGTTTTTGCTTTTTTGTGTTTTCGTTTCCCACAACAGTGATAAATGCCATCAGTTGCAGCATTTAGGGGGTGGAGGCCGAAGGATCAGTTTGCATACGGCCCATCTCAGAGGGTGTAGTTTGGGCTACATGAGACCCTGTCTCAAGCAAACAAAGAAGTGGGGTTTAATGAGCCTTGAGGAGTAACGTGTAGCATGCTCAGTCTTCCACGGAAATCACCTGTGAAAGTCTCATACGGTGAGGGTTCTCACAGAGACAGCCGGCCATTGTCTTACCCCAGTTTTTCTTGCTATTAAGATTGTAATTTCCTTGAATCTAACAGGTCCAGCATCTTGAAAATGCCAACTGCCAAGATACATGTTTTCTTTTGAAAATATTTTCATTATATATATATATATATATATATATATATATATATATATATATATATATATATATATATGAAATTCTAGATTTCACCAATTGCATAAGATTCCTTAACAGGTGGACTGACTTTAACTGCGTCTAAGTCTTAAAAACAGAAGTCACCTTGGAAAAACTGAATTTCTCTTTCTTACACCTTCAAAGGAGGCCCTTTGTCCCTATCAGTATTAGTAATCAGTGGGTTTTAGATGTTGTTTGATTTGGAGCAAGACTACGTTTCAGTATTTCTCAGTGCTCAGGAGACTGTTTAGACAGATGGTAAACTGGCCTACATATTAACAAATATATATGGCAGGTCTTTGGTTGTCTTAGTATAAAATCAATTTGTGTCAGGGCCAATTTATAGCATCTGGAAATTTGCCTTCTCAGGCCAACAAAATGGGCGGTTCCTAAGAGGATTATTAGCCAATGAAGTTTGCGTTTTGAGGGAAGTCATTTATGAGATGCTTTATTCTGCTTATGGTCCATATTTACTAGCGTTCACTCTTTAAATAAACTTCGACTCCTGGGATGAGTTCCTCGTGTGTTTGTCAGTATAAACATTAAGTTATCTGTAAAAGATCATAGAAGACAGAGTCACACACACACCCTTTAGAGCACTTTCTACTGACTGATTAAATATTTTTCTGTTACAGTTACCATTCTCTACTCTGAGTCTGTTTGTCAAGTTTAACATACGCAACGATGAGAAAAGACTGCTTTAGTTTTGCCGAACCATTGGCATTTCAAGAAATACTCTTAAATCTTCCTTTTTCACATATTCTTCTTCATGTCTACAGCCATAAAACTGAGGGCAAGCACACCACCATCTTTATGAAGGAGTCGGCTGAGGGTAGCTTCTCCACCTCTTAGCAGATTAGACTGGCTCCCCTATCCTTCTGCAGGTGGCCATGCCTGGTCTTTGTCACCATGTGACCCCCTGGGGTGGCTGCAGTGCTGATGCCTTGGTTTCAGTGTTGCTCTGAACCCTGAGTGTGGTGCTCTCAGGACAGGGTTACCCCTTCATCCTCTCCTGTTCTGTCAGGAGCTGCCACAGAGGCAGTGTGGGGAAATGTCTACAGAAACGTAGAGCTCTGCAGGCTGCGTGATTAATGTAGGCTTCCTCTATGGCAACTGGTGTGTGGTGTGTCCTTGGTAATGGCATGTGCTTATGTGTCTAGATAGTGTGTTCGAATCTCAGCTTTCCTGTGTGGAAAAGTACACTCCATCCTGATTTTCCCAGAGGGAAGATGGAACAAGAGAAGGATATGCGCTAGGTTAACTTTGTATGTAGTTCAGTGAAATAAGCCATCCTCCAACCTCGAGTGGGAGGGTTAACACCGACTGCCAGTTGACAGGATATAGAATCAGGTGGGAGACAGATCTCTGGGTGTGTCACTATTTTTCCCTGTAGAGCTTGACGAGAGGGGTGAAGGATAGCCAAACCGCAGACTGAATCCCATCCTGCCGTGCGATTTCTGCCATCAAACATACCAGTCCATTACTTTTAAATTCAGTCTCCCTCAGGTTCACAGGAGGCAGCCAGACTCACTGTCACAAGCCCTGAGTAGCAGACCCCGTGTTCCTCTCTGAAACCCCGTGAGCTGGGTCTCTGCTATCCACATTTCTCTCAGGCTCCCATCAGAACAACCCACTGAGCTATAGTCACAGCGTTGGAGGCCTTCCTAGCTCAAAGTTCCAAAGTCTTCAACCTACCTACTATAGGCCACATGGTTAAGTCTGTCAGAACAGTTGTCATACCTCACAGTACCTGTCTTAGTGTCAGTTACTGTCCTGTTGCTGTGACTTGACAAACAGCAACTCAAGGAAGGAAAGGGTTGTTTTTGCTAATGCACGGTTCCCCCAAGATAGCCCAGGATAACCCTTCATTGCAGGGAAATCATGACAGTAGGAGCTTGAGGGAGCTGGTCACACTGCATCCACAATCAGGAAGCAGACTCGGCTCACTTTCTCCCTTTTATTCAGTCTAGGACCTCAGCCCACGGAGTAGTGTTGCTCACAGTTAGGGTGAATAAGCTAACCTAGATAGTCCTTCCCAGGCGTTGCCCAGAGGCTCGTCACCTAGGTGACTCTAGACCCTGTCAAGTTGTCAGTATTAGCCATCACAGTGAGACCTTGGCTTCCTCTGTACTTTGTGTTTAATTCCATGGATACAAAGTGAGTAGAAATGGTAGAATCCCTAGGGACAGATTCTCAGCCAGCACAGGAAGTAGCTTTTCTGCTGTAGCCATTGCTGTTCCTGTCCTCTGGAATACTAGAATGCAGTCATCTCTTGTAACTGGTACCACTAACCAGATCCAGCTTCCTTGTGACCCAAATTAGAAACAGATACTTCTCAAGCATTCTTAGCCTCTGGCCTCTGTGCTTGCTAGCTAATTGGCTGTGTCTGCCCCAGGTACTGTCCAGTACCATGCATACAGTAGATTCTCTGTCAAGGCTTATAAAATAGCTCGCTAAGCTGTTGTGGATGGGAACAGGAGTGGCCAAGTGCCAAGTTCAAACCCTTTGCTGCTATCAGATAGGGTTATCCTTTTGATTTACTAGGAGGTACTATTGCTGTTCATTAACCACATTCCAACTTTCTTATCATAGCCGTGACTTAGACACTTATCTGAAATATATGCTTCTTTGGAAAATGAAATACCTTTAAAAGTGTGTGCACGTGTACCATGAATTGAGAATTACTTTAGAAATAGTACTCATGCATATTTTATACGTAAATTGACAAGGATGGCAGAAACCTCATCTTCCCTGGAGCAGTTTGAACCAGACTGATGGAGGATTTATTGCCTAATTACACTTGTCATCCTGACATAAAAGTCATTAGTTCTAGAAAAACGTGTTTGTCATACCAGGATGATCTCTAATTAATACAGTCAATATCGAACATGTATTTAAAGCCAGAGAGAATAGTCCTTTCCGGCACATGTGGTCAACTCCAAGGAGCTGATGGCAAACCCGTTTGCTTCTGATCCCATGCCGTAAGCACAGCTTGTCGTGCGAGGAGGGGAAGCACCAGGCTGCACAGCCTCCGCTGTGCTTCCGAGCTGCTGGCGCTGACTGCCTTTGTCGGTGAATTAAGGTCACAGGAGCATCAGGAAGGGATGCCATTTAAACTGATGAGTATCTGGTCTAGGATTCAAGCCAGAACCAAGGTGACGTCTTCCTCAGCATTAAATTCCACTAGCCAAGTTGACCTTGGTGGTGCCCACACACGTGACCATCCCCTCTTTTCTTAAAGTACATGTAAAGTTGGCACCCAGAAGAGTAAACCAAGTACTCCTATGGAGCGAGCAATTTGAATGTGAGTAGCTGCCGGCACAGGCTAGGTTTCCGGTGGGCTTTACAGTGAGGCTGCATTACCGTGGGCAGTGCTGTCTCTCGTGTCATGGGATGTTACCGGCTGATGGAACTGCTGCTCTTCTGGGTTGGTGTGTATTTAAGACCCTCAGGTACCCATGATGCTCTGCCCAGCATCACAGAGTCCACAGTTACTTCAGGCTGCCTCACAGTCAAGCAAGCTCATCCAGTGGCCTGTTAGTGGGCATGTTTCTCCCAAACACACAAAGGTCAAAAGTTGATTTAGACCAAAAATGGTGCAATTCATCTGCTTCGTTCAGACTTACCCCCACTGTCTTACTGTTGTTTCCTGTAACACCAGTCTAGGTGTTTCTACCGGTGCACACTTCATAGTGGGATGCTTATGTTTAATAGCAGGCCTACCTCCTTTTTTCAGCTCCTTTCTGCAGGGATCACCTTGTATAGTTACTTCCTTACATTATACAATGGACTGGAATATTAAGTTACCAGTTAGGATTAATATTTAGAGGGACTCAAAATGATACTGTCTAAAACATGGCAGATGCCTTGGAGGGAGGCTCTGTAGTTAACCCCTCGGGTCTTAATAAAGACTGCAGTGGTAGCCATCGTTCCGAAGGCCTTTGAGAACAGGAGCATAGGTTGTGCTTCTTGGTAAGCTCCGAAGACAAGGGGGTCATGGTTCCTAGAGTAGAGTGTGAGGCCATATCCCAAAACGAGCCGCCAGATAGATGGCTGTGGGGCAGGTTCTGGCCTCACCACAGGGGACAGGGCACACAAACCATCCCTTGGCCTCAGCTTATCCAGGTCCTGTTGGTGTCTGCAGGTTAGTGAAGTGGAGAACAGCGAGCTTGGAGACTCAGGGCACTGCTGTCAGAGCAGGGCTGAGAACGCTGGAGTCACATGGGTCCTTCAGCGTACGGCCATAGCAAGTGCCTTGCTCTCCCTTCCCAGGGGCAGAGATAGCCCCAGTTGCTTTTAGCTAGAGAGGCTGGGCAGAGTGAGCTTCCAGAGACAGAGTTCGTCATACTGCCGTACACACCCGGTAGTTCTGTGATAATTGACATCCCAGGCACCTAGAAAAAAACAAAAAAGACATTATTAAAGTTTTGAGTCATTTGGTTTCAAGATATATATATAGTAACAGGCAAACTTGGTTTTGTTTTGAAGAAAGTGAATTCTACTTCCCTGAACTTGAAAATCAGATACTCAAGGTCCGCACTCACCAGCGCTGTACTCTCTTGACTGTCATTCATGTGGTGTGCATGCTTCCATTTAAGAGAGGAGGAGCCGGAACCATTTTGGGTTTTGAGTCTAGAGACCTGAAGAACTCCATGACACCAGGTTATTAGTTGAAAGTTGCACAAGTGTACACCCTGACTGTTCTCACCCTTAATGGCAAAGGCTGGGTGCGCTAAGCCTATGAAAGGGCTACACAAGGAAAGCAAATGAGCTAAAGAAAGCAGTGCCTTGCTCTCAGTGGGCCCACATGGGCCTCTGGGCCTTCAGAGTGAGGCTTCACTTGTTTAGTTGTTTGGGCTAGAAGCTGTTATTCCATGTGGACATAATTGCCTGGTTGCATGTTTTAATCCAGTTCACACATACAGTAAAGTAGCTTTCATAGACTGGAGACAGTTGAAAGTAACACGATTGGTCACTGTCAGAACTTTCTTTCATAAAGAGCAAGGGAAGGCCCGAGGAAGAAAAGGCTAAATATCACCTATGTCTGTGGCAAATTCTCTTATTTGCTCATTTCGACAACATTGAATCCTGTGGTGCCTTAAAGCAGGAAAGAGCATAAAGGAGAATAGCCCTACTGTGAGGTGCTGGCTGTGTCCTGTGAGGTAACTCTACTGTGAGGTACTGGCTGTGTCCTGTGAGGTGATTCTACTGTGAGGTGCTGGTAGTGGCCTGTGAGGTGACTCTACTGTGAGGTGCTGGCAGTGTCCTGAGAGGCGACTCTGCTGGGAGATGCAAGCAGTGTCCCATGAGGTGACTCTGCTGTGAGGTGCTGGCAGTGTTCCGTGAGGTGACTCTACTGTGAGGTGCTGGCTGTGTCCTGTGAGGTGACTCTACTGTGAGATGCTGACTGTGTCCCGTGAGGTGACTCTGCTGTGAGGTGTTGGCAGTGTCCCGTGAGGTGACTCTACTGTGAGGTGCTGGCTGTGTCCTGTGAGGTGACTCTACTGTTAGGTGCTGGCTGTGTCTTGTGAGGTGATTCTACTGTGAGGTGCTGGTAGTGGCCTGTGAGGTGACTCTACTGTGAGGTGCTGGCTGTGTCCTGTGGGGTAACTCTACTGTGAGGTGCTGGCTGTGTCCCGTGAGGTGACTCTACTGTGTGAGGTGCTGGCTGTGTCCTGTGAGGTGCTGGCAATGTCCCGTGAGATGACTCTGCTGTGAGGTGCTGGTAGTGTCCTGTGAGGTAACTCTGATGGGAGGTGCTGGCAGTGTCCTGTGAGGTGACTGTGCTTATAATCGCTAGAACACAGATGAAGCAGTGTGACAGATTGTTTAATTTACCCATTGTGTGAAATAAATTGTAAAAATTTAAAGAAATTACCATAGTTGGTCTAAAAGTTGTGTCACTTAAGTTCGGGAATAAAGAGGGTGTATATATTTTTCTGACTATATAATTAAATTAAGTGCTGCAAATAAACTGATTTTTTTTTACACCTGTGTAGGGTATATCGAAAGCTTTCTGAAATTAAATCTTGTTAGGGCGGAGCATGGGCACAGGCTCCAACCACTGGGACGACGCTGGCTTGTGGGTTTTCCTGGTGAAGTGACTGAACTGTAACAGAAGTGTGGCCAGTTGTTATGATGAGATTTAAATGAGTTTTTCTTTTCTTCCCTCTCACAATTAGGCCATCAGCTGCAAAGGGCAGCACAGCATATCCTTCACTTTGTCACGGAACCAGACTGTAGTGGTGGAGTACACACACGATAAAGACACGGACATGTTTCAGGTAACAAGTCTTTTTTAATGGAAATGGTCCCATTTCTGTTTGCTTGTGTGTTTTGACATTTGACCAGAACATCTGCCACAGTACCGCTGTTCAGTGGTGCTCAACCCTGATTCTACAGGGGGAAAGGGAAATTACAAGCCCATATCTTGAGATATGTTTGCTTGCTTGCTTGTTTGTTTTTGAGATTGTATTTTAATTACGGCATTTCTCCCTCCCTCACGCCCATTCCTGCTCACCTTCAAATTCATGGCCTCATGACTTTTTCCATCAATTTTAAAAATAGGTATTAATAACAGACACAAAAAAAATGTAAAGGCAGCCACTTTTAAAACAAACATAGTAGAAGAGCTTTTTAAATGGCACAAGTCAAGGAAGACATAAAAATATTGGAAACATCCATCCAGACATAATCGGAACAGTGTAAGGAGAAACCCATGTGATGGATGCGGTCAGTGCATTACTGTCTTCTAGAAAACATGAAGCGTGAGTGCTTTCGTAATTAAATTTTAAGACAATAAACACTAATAGCCAAATTACTAAATGCTTACCTCAAAAAGCTCTTTGCCCTTAAGAAAGTTATAGGGAGAGTGAGGGAAGAGTTGATGGCCTATTACAGAATGAAGAAGTGAGACAAACAAAAGCAGGAGAGAAAGAGACGAACACCAGTGAAGCTGAAAAAAAAGGGCTTAGAAACACGTCCAAGGTTCAGTACTGAAGATCCAGCAGAAAGCTTTAACGTGGACTCAGGCAGGCCCAAAGGCAGAGGGGAGCCACGGAGGCGAGACCCACACATCTGCGTGGGGAGGGACGGAGTGAGCACGGGATGAAGAAGCAAAGGCTCTGCAGCTGAGCTGAGGTGATTTCACGTGTTAGGATGGAAAGGTGGCTTAGCAGACGGAGCAGCAGGCTTTGTTTTTCACAGTGTAGCTTCCTTACAAATGTCAGAAACATGAAAGAAAGTTAAAGTGGGGGCTGGAGACAGCAGATCCAGATGCCAGAGGTGGCCCCCATCCTGCATCAACCATTTTCCCAGACTTTACAAAGGAGCAAGAGCAAAGCAGGGACCGGTGTCAGAAAGAGAACCATTAAGTAGCCATAGCAAGCAGGGACCAGTGTAAGTAGCCAGTAGCTGTGTTAAAATCACGTTTAAATGCAGGTGGCTCATGGCAGAGTACTCCTTACTGTTACTATTTGGAAGTGCAGCACCGAACACCTTGTGAGGAAAGTGGCTTCTGGACAGCACTGAGTCAGAGCAGTGTCTGCACAGGGCTCGTCACAGCAGCACTGGTGGCATAAGCCATCAGATCCTCTGGCCCAGCCACTCTGCCGCTAGTTTAATGCATAAATGATTAAGGAATATGAAACATGACTTAACCACAAAGCTACTTGGTTCATAGTTAGGTTTCCTAATGAAAATGTAAAGGTGAATATGAACTTCAGTGTAGGTAGGTAGAGTGGGTAGACCAGAAAGCTCCACACGTGAGCTTCAGCACCTCTGACTAAAAAGAAGAACCAGCCTCTGTCAGAAGTGTCTCCTTTCTCTAAGCACTCCTCAGATTTTTGGAGAAATATTTGTCTTTTTAAGCCATCTGATCAAAAGTTATGATCAGAATTGTGGTAAACAGCTGTCTGAGTAAGAAAACTGCCTCACAAGCTAACACTATAAAATTCTAAATGATTAAGTGGTCAGACTTTTTTAAATTAAGTGATTGCTATAAAAATTACCTAGGTTAAAATTTCCTAATCCTGAAATATCCCCACAAAACATAAAATAAACTATGAATAAGTTTTGTATTTTAGGTAAGTTTCTTTATAGCCAAAAAATATAATAAAGTAAAAACAAAAGGTAAGAGACAAATGGGAGAAATATTTACAATTCATGTCACAAGTAGTTGAGGTCCTAAAAGATAAGATACTCCTAAAAGTGACTAAGAAAAATACATACAGTCAAGTTGACACACCAGCAAAGAATATAGCAGCTGTTCATTTTTAAAGGACATTAAATAGCTCTTTAAAATAAGAAAATACACTGTACCTTACCTACAAAAAAAAAAGAGGATATGTGATCTTAGTGGAAGAACATTACTTTTCTCTTGCTCGATTAGAAAAGGAATCCAAAGACTTGTCAAAAACATGGGAGAGCTAGGAAAATCTGTTATGCATTATAAACCAGTGTAACCTCTGTGGGGCAGAGACATGGAAATGGCCAGGGAAAAGCTGAACTGTTCACACACTTGGACTCAACTATGATCTTCCCAAGGGAAAGGTGTTCTCTTCCCAGACTTATCCCAGGGATGTCCTTTCCTATGTGCTACATGACAGTGTACAAAGCTCTTGCTCAAAGCACGGCTTAAGAAATAACCAGTTGGAGCCCATGCAGGAAGTTCAGGTCCAACAGTACACCGGAGACCTGCAAGGCCATCATGCTGAGCAAGGGAAAGCTCTGAATACAGACCCAGAGCTCAAAACAGACTGGTGGGGTGGATAGCAAGGCCACCGTGGATAGTGAGCCTACTCTTAGAATTAGAGTCAGTTAGGATTGCTTACAGTGAAGTGTCAAACAATTAAGTCATGGTATTAAATACAGGCAGTTATGCCAAATATTACATTAATATTAAATATTGTTTTGTTAAAATGGAGCTATTGAATGACTGAAACAATTCTTAAGTACACTAAAAGTCTCTAAATGGATAAATAAAACATTGTCTAGGCAGCCAGCTTTGTGAAGGAAGGAGTAAGAGGTGGTGTGCGGATTTGGAGACCACGTGAAACTAAACAGTTCTAGACAGCTGCGCACTAAATAACAGACATAACCATAAATACAGGCTTAGTTGTTCAAATGCCAGTTCAGACTCAGAAGCAAGGTCTCTGTTATTTATATACACAGTATTAGCAGCAGCTCCAATCTCTGTGCCATTTCGTGCACAACCTAAATGGCTCTTGCTGTGCCAAGGACGGGCACATAAGTTCTGTCATATTGTTATGGAACTTTATAATGATGTTTGCTTGGAGAAAGTGCCCATTTTCAGTTGCAAAGCCTTTTTACTACACGTGGGCTTGGATGCATGCTCAGCCATAACTAAGAGGGTAATGACTGTGTGACAGCTGCGGCTGATCCTTTCCCAACCTTAAATCAACGGCTTGCTTGCCGTCTGTCCACGGGGAGTGCCCAGGCAGGTGCCGCATTCGAGTGTAAGATGGCACTCCTTTAAGGAGCGTCTTGAGTAATTCTCTACAGCCATGCAGCATCCTTTGATGAAGAGTACGTACGGTCTTCTTCATGCCCTCTCCTTCTCAGAGTGACTTAAAGATGCAGTGGGATTTTTTTTTTTCAGCTAGCTTCTGAGTGCTTCATTTTGTCATAGTAGTATAAGTATTCAAGATCTAATAAAATGGATAGTTTTTCACCTGTAAATCTGTAGCAGTTCGAGGGCACGGCACAGTGTAGACTCACTTTGAAGAAGCACCGCAGTGCTTGTCACTAGTACTTGATCCCCCTCTCCACCGAGGTCATCACAGTGGGATATAAGTGCCATCTTGACATCTTTATTTTATTATGGAAGATATTTGGGCTTTTGGACTCAGACTCCTTGACAGGTCATAGCCTTGAGAGCCTCCTGGAGACCAAGGTCTGTGCTTTTCCAGAAGGCTGACTTGTAGGGTAAGGAGATGGGTTGGTTGGTACGGTGCCTACTGTACAAGCATGTGGACCTGAGTTTGGTCCCCAACACCCACTTAAAAGCCAAGTTTGGTAGAGAACTCTAACCCTGGCTTTGAGGGGCCAGAGATGGGCAGATCCCAGAGCTCCTGCGCCAGCTAGTCTTACCAAGTTGGTGGGGTTCCCAGAAGCTACAGTGTTAGAGAGAACCAACTCAGGCAAGTTGTCCTCTGACCTCCACCCAGTGCCTTACATGCACGCCCCTCACTCATCACTCCCTTGCCTCACATACACGCTCACACATGTACATGTGCACACACATACAAGCACACACAAGCATGCATGCATGCATACATGCACGCACAAGCACATATGCACACACTGGAAAAGAAAATCAAGGGTTCTTGGGTGTGATTTTTAGATTGAACAAATTGTACGGCAGCCATTGCCATCCAGAGAGGGGCTGCAGGCTCAAAGTTTTTGAGTCACACCAGAGACGCTCAGGAAGCATAGAATCAGGTGGATCTGCTAGGTGGTGGCTCCCAGAAGAGCCGGAGCTTGGAGCTAGTGACAGCGATGTGGTGGGAGAGAAGAGAGGTGGAGGAGCTGAAAGTGTTTGCAGAGTAAATACCAGGGGCAGATGTGTTCAGGCTTGCAGCCTGCTGTTAGCAGTGTGTGCGTGCACGCGAACACACACACACACACACACACAGAAGGGAGAGGGCCAGGCAGCCAGCTGGCCTGGGCTGAGAAGGGAAGTTGATCAGGTGACTGTGGTTTTCCACGGTGCATTACTGGTGGGTGAGAGCTAGTGGCACTGGCAGACAAGGAGAGCTTTCCTAAGGCAGGCATCCAGTGGGGGGTCTGTGCCCACTGTGCTGGCAGCAGGATGCTTGGTGGCAGGAGAAAGTTCCAGGAGCAGCTATGGAAACTTTTATAGCAGCTCAGCATGGCTGAGATGTTCTAAGGCAAGGGTCATTTTCCTAATACTCATTTTTATTCTATTTTTTAAAGGTTATTGGTGACAGGCTAGAGTTTTTAACAGAAACCAGAACAGATCTGTGCCTTTAACAGCAGCTCAAGGAGCTCCTGAGTGTGTTTGATGAGTGCGTGATCTGACAGGAAGGAGCGAATGAAGATTCAGGGGAGACAATGAGAGCAGAACCATGGGAAAGGACAAGGTACCTCTAAGGGAAGGCTCCTAGATAGAAACAGCCATGATTCTTCTGTGTCGGGCGAGGGGGTGTGAGAAAATAAATGTATAGAGTGAGGAAGAGGAGAAATGAGAGGCCTCTGTACCACTTCAGCCCTGGCTTCTTGGACCCCTTCAACAAATACGCTTTGATTATATATAAAACTTGAAGTATGGCGAGAGAAGCTCTCGCTACAGCCATTCTCCGAGTGCCTGCCAGCATTCTATGAATAGTAGATGAATTCAGAGACATCTTGGCTTGGGTACCACTCAACTGTCAGATGAAATTTAGAGGCTTCTCAGCTTGTCTACACAACTGCCTGTAAGAGAAGGGGGGAACTGATCCAACAGAAGAAAAGACGGACGGCAGGTTTCCCACACCAACCAGGCTTTCAGTGAGAAAGTGGCTGAAATTTCATTGCTGGCAAAAGCAATATGAGGCTTGTGTCTTAACGGAGAAAATCACACTAGTACCCCAGGGATAAGGTGCAGTCGGAGGTGAGGTGATAAATCATAAGCTGACCAGCCAGATAAGAGCGGGCTGAAAATCAGCTTCAAATAACCGATCATAGCAGAATCTTTCTGTTGAAATAGAATTTCGGGTCTTTTAAGTCAGTTTCAGTTGAATCATGAGACATGAATTTAGTGACTAGGGGGAAAAGTCACAATGTTGTGCTCCTGGAGGGAAGTGATGGCTGTGGACATGAAGGCCTGGGACTGGGAAGTGGGCCTCAGTCCCACATCCCTTGACTACCCGTCTAAGAGCAGTGTGTGGCATTTTAGAAGTGCAGTGGCGTTTAGCTTACAAATGAGCATGTAAAGTCCCGCCTCTCCAAGACTGGTGGACATGAGGACCCAGGCTTTGGGTTTTGTGACATGGCCAGGAAAAGTGTAGGGCTTCTTATATTTAATTCACCCCTAAACATCTTTTAGACTAAAAGTTTGGGGTGAGGTATAATGCTCAGTTTGAAGAAGCCAAATTTTCTCCTTTTTATGAGTCTATATTTGTTTAATATTTGAAGCATTTTTTTACCTTTCTTTTAAAAAATAAAACTTAAAGAAAGGTGAAGAAGAAAAGAAAGGTAGAGTTTGCCTCCACAAGACCTACACAAGGTCAAACTAGTCAGCCATTCGTGCGTGGATGTGGGAGTGGCTCACAGGGCCCCCCACCCCTTTGTGGAGGAGCAGTTGATGGCTGCTGGATGCTGGGAAAGGTTAAGGGGTCGGTGCTCTTTGCGTTTGGTGACTCCGGTAGGTGGACTATGTCTTACACCAATGCACATGTGGGTGTCAGTTACTGGACTCCAGCTTAAGGAAAAAATAGGGCAGGAAGTTGGGATTTGGGGCGAGATATGGAGAGGAACCCAAGGAGGGGCTGGTGTGATGACTAGGGAGTGAATATAATCAAAACACATGGTAGGTGTGCACAAAATTCTAAAATAACAAATGAGAAATACTGTAGTTTTTCAAAGAAAAGGAGCTACGCTTTCATTCTGTGCTTTTGTATGTTTTTATTTTGAACTGTGCCTATCTAAAACTATACCGCTTATTTTTAAATTTGTTAGTAAGTAGTTTCAAGTTTAAGGACAACAATAACAACAAAAAGACTCACCGCTTTGTCCGTCACTAGAGCTAAGTTACACACCCATGTTGAAAACAAACCAGCAGAGGGAAGGTTGCACAACCCTAGAAAGATGAATTAGATGGTATGGTTTTATGATATCGCTAATGTAAAATTTTATTAAACAAGTTGTAAGTTTTCTAAGCCTGAAATGCATACCGCTAAGCAGGACATATCTGCTCAAGTTGACACATGTCATTAAAACAAGGAATGAAGGGCCACGTGAAGGCAAGAGGAAATAGATGTCTGTTGGCTTTACGGGGGTAGTAGTCTATGCTTGGGCACATACAGAACAAATTTACAAAGGAACTTAGGGACACTCCTGGGAAGCACGCGGAGCTAGATGACATAAGATCTCTTCTTTTTACTTTATCCATTTGGATTTTCTTTTTTTAAAAAAATCATGTATTTTACATTGCTTATCTTTCAGCCGCAGAACTCACGATCAGAATACAAACACCTTGGAAATTGATTTTCATGGCCTTATGTGCATCCGTGTCAGGGCCCATGTGTTCCTCCCACACGCAGCTTCTGAGCCAGTCTCTGTTTTCAGGCGAAGACATTAGTGGTGTATTTAGTGAGGAATTCATCATCTTCATGTAAATGGTTTTGATTGAAGGCCATGTTTGTCAGTGCCTCCAGGCAGACACACAGGGAACACCAGTACATACATGTTTAATGTCCCATCCTGAGGATTTTCCAACTCATAAGCAAATGTGTCTTCTAGTTCACAGGGGAAAGCAGAACCTGTTTTAGTGGAATCTACTGAACGGGAAAGGCTGTTAGAACTCTTAAGATTCTTGTGAAATACAATCTCTTGGCAGTTTTGACATCTTACCAAGGAAAGGAAGACCCTGTAATATTGGCGGCAACTTTTAGACTTGCCCCGAGAGGCTTCTTTTTAATCCATACATGAAGTGCTAAGAACAGCTTTTTAAATTTTCCTTCACTCGTATGCTGAGCTTTGGACTCACTAGGATAAGCCCCTGTCCCCTGTTGTTAGGGACTGAGCAGTGGCAGCCAGCTCTGTCCCTCCCTCTGTCTCAGGCTAAGAGCTTCATTGTGCGATGAAGCTGGGTATGAGTCTCAGGCTCTGACTCAGGGAATCCAGCAAGCAAAGAGTTCCCTTGATTCTTTAAAGGTTTGATTCCTCCGAAAATAGAAAACAAAAATGATTTGCTGTAAAAATAATTTTCAAGTGGATCCGAGATAGCAAATCCAACATCATTCTTCAAGAATAGAAAATTGAGCTTTCTCATGATATTTAAAATTGGTAGACTAACTGACATAAAGTTGCAGAAAACAAAAGGAATCTTAGTCTATAGCATGATAGCTACAGTATTGTGCATTTGTATGCACCCATCTCAGGCTAAAGAGATAGCTCAATTGGTAAACTGCTTGCCTCTCAAGCATGAGGACCTAAGTTCAAGTCCCAGAACCCACAAAAAATACCAAGGGTAGTGATGTGTGCTGGTACTCTCGGTGCCAGGGAGGGGCAAACAAGAGGCTCGATATAGCTGAGCCCGCCCAGCCTGACTGGTGAAGAGCAGGCAGTGAGAGACTGTCTCAGGGGGGTAGGCAGAATCTTTGAAGATGACAGCTAAGGTTATCTTCTGGCCTCTAGATGCATGTTTGTCTGCACATATACACACAAAGGTCATGTGGGGACAAGAGGGAGGGGTGTGTAGACCTCATTAACTGTTGGTAGCAGGATGAAATGAAACATCTTTTTAAATAAAGGATCTGGTTATTTACAGTAATTTCTCTGTTCAGTAACAAGGAAGGATATGCAATTGATTAAGCAAAGATAATGAGGTTGACAGGGTTCTGGGCCTCTGTTCCGTGAACGGGATACAGAGCCTGGTGTTTTTCATGTGCATCATGAGAATGTTTGGTTTCTTCAGGTGGGCAGGTCAACAGAAAGCCCCATTGACTTCGTGGTCACAGACACGGTTTCCGGCGGTCACAATGACGATGCCCAGATCACACAGAGCACCATCTCTAGGTTTGCATGCAGGATCGTCTGTGACAGGAACGAGCCATACACAGCACGTATATTCGCGGCAGGATTCGATTCTTCGAAAAATATATTTCTTGGAGTAAGTACTGTGACTGTGTTCTGGTGTCAGGCTCACACCCACTAATAGAGTTACTTCATTCGGGAGGGGAGGTTGCTTTGTATGGAAGCTGCAGTTAGACTTTTTCGAAGTTTTAGTTTGGTAAAATCTTGAGAATAATTTGAAGCCTGGCCACATGCACCCAGCCACCAGGAGAGAGAAACAGGAGAGTTCTAAGTTCAATGCCAGTCTGTACTGCATAGAGAGATGCTGCCTCAGTAAAAAGAAAATCTGTAGATTACTTGGTTATTGTTGTATTTGCCGTATCAGTTATAATGTATACAGTAATTAGTTCAAAGGAGTATATGTTAGCATTATGTATAATACATTTATGGCGAATTTGAGAGGTTTATTTCAAAGTGAAAAAATAAGTGGCCAAATTTAACTCTTTAGAGCTCAAAGGAAATTGTTAGTGAACTAACTGTTCACTGAAAGGTGAGTGCTTGCTATATCCCATCCGTGTGTGGTATGTCGTAATAAAGAGAAAGCCCTTCCCTCATGGGATATCTTGGTAAACAAACCCCAAAAGTTTTAGTGACTATCCTATCTTGATACAGATACTTCTTGAATCAGAATATTGTTGCAGAGAGTAATGTGCCTTGTGACCTAAAAGATGATGAAATATATTGTCCCACATGACAGGAAGTGCCATGGAAGGCCCGTCCAGCACAGGTTGATGCAGTGGTCCTGTGACATTTTGGGCCGCGTTCTCTCTGTCTTGCCCAATGTCTCTGCTGGCACACCAGCCACTTGGGACTTGAATGGAGACGGAAGCCTGCCTCTGAATGTGCCGCCCTCTCCTCTGTGGTGTGGAGCTCTAGGAAGCCTGGGACTGCTCTCTCAGCTTTGGACTAAGCAGGGCTTTGATCTTCCCTGCCCCGCCTCATGGACAAAACATGAGCTCTGTTGCCAGGAAGGTGGAGGGGCGTCAAAGCAGTGCAGCAGCCTGAGCAGTTTGTCCCATCCCTGTCCCCCTTGGGGATGGGCACAGCGGCTTGTGTGGAAATACACTGGCTCCTACGTGATTGGCTTCGTTTTTTGTTTTAATTTTGAACCTTTAGTAAAAAGTACTGTTCAGAATATTCTGTTCCTTCTTCTGTATCCAGGTAGCGAGTGCATGTAAAACAGTTGTAGGTGCTTGGGTAAGAACAGGCAGAAGTGAAGCCAAGGAAAGGAAGTGAAGGCTGAGATTCCAGGCTTGACATGGGGGGAGGGGACTCTGTCAGTAAGGAGGTCAGGTACAAGGAATGTGTAAACTCCTGAGGAGGGTGTAATGAGTAGCCAGAGATCAACCTTTCCACTTCAAACAGCTTAACACCTCTCCTGGTGTCAGACCAGTACATTATCCTCTAGTTATCAGCATTCAGTGGAAGCCAAAATCCCTCACCTCTCTCCCACCCTGGCTGTGTACGAAGTTTCTCAATGCAGGGTTTCTCTGTGTGGCCCTGGCTATCCTGGAACTCACTCTGTAGACCAGGCTGGCCTCCAAGTCAGGGAACCATCTGCTTCTGCCTTCCAAGTGCTGGGATTAAAGATAAGATGCACCACCATGCCCGGCTAGCTTTCCCTATATTTTAAGGAGACTCTGGAGTGCCCCTTTTCTGGTGTTCCTTTACCAGTCTTTTTCTGGTCTATGGTATTGTTCTCCAGGAAAAGGCAGCAAAATGGAAAAACCTCGATGGACACATGGACGGGCTCACCACCAACGGTGTCCTGGTGATGCACCCACAAGGAGGCTTCACCGAGGAGTCCCAGCCTGGAGTCTGGAGAGAGATCTCCGTCTGTGGGGATGTATACACCTTGCGAGAGACCAGGTCGGCGCAGCAGAGGGGAAAGCTGGTGAGTGGGCTCCGCTCTGGAAAATCCTCTCAGGTGCTTCATGGTGGCCGTCGTCACTTTCCCACGGAGAAAGAAAGCCTTTGTGCAGGGTGGAGTGTGCCATTTTCTGATCCCATAAGCTCTGGAGACTCAGAGGGGTGTGGCTGTCCTTTCCTCTTAGCTGGCCATTACAGTGTGCAAGTGTGTTATTTCTCACTCCTGACCGTCTTGAGAAGACAGTCATTTTGTTACGTTTATCATTGCAGAATTCATCTTTCCCCAAAATTCTTTACTAAGTCAGAAAAATCCTGCGCAGTGTGAAGCAGCGAGAGAAATGTTTAAATTAAAAGACCTGGATTTTCTAAAACTGAGAAATAATTAAGCAGGCATCCCCCACCCCCTTAGTTTCATAGTTAGAAATTAATTCTGTCCTTGGTCTTGCTCACCCTGGACGACGGTAGGCTATTCTACTTGATCCTGTATCGCTGTGATGACCTCTTCTCAGAAGTGTCACTGCCAAGCCTTAAAACAAGTGCCTCTGTTTCCCTTTCTGGTTGTCAGTAGTGTCCGAGGTTTCTGATGGTGAAGTAGCTGTGGCAAGAGCCCTTAGAGGCCCACTCACTTCCACTCTGTTGCATAGAAGCTAGAGAAAGAGAACACATGCTGTTTTCTAGATTATAGATAAGAAGACATTTCCCAAACAGCCATAGAGGAAGCACATGGTGGTGGGGAGGACGGCAGGGCGTGAGGCCTGTTCTTTGGTCTGCAGAGATGAAAGTATCAACTGGATGCTTCCAGGGTGGAGAAAGGAACAGGGATTTGACGGACAGTTTGCTGTCCTGCACCTGAGGCCTGCTTCTGAGAATCCTTTGCATTCCCTCTGTTTCACACCATTCAGGGACAGGGAAGGGTCCTTCACCTTACAGCAATGTCCCCTTTTCTCAGTGTCTCTAATGAATACACACAAAAAGTATTTTCTGAGAAAGGTCAGGCCAACTCTGTTTTATCTGAATACTTTTTAAGAAATTATTAATAAGAAAGGGAATATGAAGACAATTTTCTTACAAAAATGTTTCTGGTGATCCAATAATTTTGCACAAGACTGCCCTAGCTCAGCTGGCTTTGATTAATGATTACAGTGGCAGAAGAAGACAGGGTGGGTACAGACACTGCATTAGCATTCCTTACCAAGCCTTCCTTCAGCTCATCCACGGCGCTCCACGGGAGGCAGAATCCCCTCACCTTATCTATGAAGAAAGGTAGCACAAGAAAGTTAAATGCTGCCCCGGGTCACAGACTTAGAAGGTGGCCACTACCGAGACTCCAAATTTGCTTAGAATTCTACCCAGTACCGCACCACAGAGGGCTGAGCTTGGCCCACACCTGAGCTGGGCCACACTTGAGCTAGCTGTGTGAATAAAAGCTGGACACTGAGCCGGCACAGTCACCCCTGCCTCTGAATAGTACTTGGAAGGTGGGGGCAGGCAGATTGGGAGTTCTAGGTCAGATGGGGCTACATTCCAAGATCCTGTTTCATAAACAAAGGTGTGGGAAGACAGCTCAGTAATGCTCTTACTGAACATTACTATTTCTCATCCTGGGCAAGGATTTGAATTCAGTCCCCTGCAAGAAAAAAAAGGGGTTAAATAAAGCATACCCGGCAAGACTGTCCAGTAAGCATGTCACCAGGTGGGTTTCTAATCCTCTTTGGTAATTGCAATACAGCACTGGCAACAGTATGTATGGTAGACTTTAGCCAGGGTTGCTAAAAAGAAACAGCTCCAAAAATGGATGGTGGTGGTGGTGGTGGAGGAGGTGGTGGTGGGGTGTGTGTGCATGTATGCACATGTGTGCACATGGAGATAACAGGACAACCTCTGGTATTGTTCCCCAGGTATTTCCTGCCCTTTTGAGACAAGGCTTTGCCCACTGAACTGTCTCCCCAGCCCAGACAAATTTTGAAGTTACTGCCTATCAGTAACATGTCTCAGATCTAAATAAAATTACAGACATGTTTCTTCCTCAAATCAAGATCTCTTAACGCTTTGGTGCCACAGATACTCCCCGCTGCCTGTGTTGTACCCAAACTCTGCCTACAGAGAAGACCTGTGCCAATACTCTGCACCCTTCCAGCCCATCCACTATGCAGCTAGATATGAGCTAGCGAAAGATGCACGGATTCTCTCTTGGCACCAAGACCTCTCCACCCAGCCATGCGGCCTGGGCCTGTTGCCCAGTGTTATGTCCTCACCAGCCTGTTCAGTTCCCCAGGGCCCTGTTAGGGTAATCACACCTCTCCGGTGTGCTGGTCTTATCACCCTCCTGGCTCCAAACATCTTTTCCAAATCTCCATTCAGGAAGAATCCTTTCAAAATCTATCTTAACCTGTTTCCCATCAAAGTAGCAGTAACAAACAGTGTTCACCGCATGCCAGACCTTGGTCCAAGACCTTCTACAGTCTAAAGAAAGGGAGAGGATGGCAGTATGCTCCAATAACCACCCCAGGGTCACACAACTCTAAGGGGCCAAGAACCTCCAGAGCCTACTGTCAGACATTGTGAGTCAGTGGGTCAGTGGGTCAGAGGGTCAGTTGGTCAATGGGTCAGTGAGCCAATGCTTTGATTACCTCCCCTGGCTCCCGGCATGTCTGTCCTGCTCAGACTCCTGAAGAGCACATTTTTCTGTTTTGTTAATCTTGCTCCCCTCGGGGCTTTACATGCATCTGGCACATGTGCCTGACCCTGCTGCCTGTCAGCTGTTAATCACCCGTGTAAGCGCCGCACACAGCACACACATCCTAGGAAAACAAAGACTTGTTCATAAAGGCTTCCACCTTGGACCTTAGCTGGGACGTGTCAGATGCTCTCCTGGGGCATCGGCTCTGCTAGAGGAAGGAACATGGGTCTTTCTGGGAGGACAGCTTTCATCCCTCATAAGGTCTATGGGTATATTACCAGCATAAAAAGTTAAAGGTAAGCGTGTAATGTTTATGGGACTCTTAAAGTAACAGCTGCATTATTAACCCAACTTGAATAGCTCAGCACCTTGTGCTGAGTTTCACCCTGGACATACATGTGGACTCAGGCTGGGGTAGGGGGTAATTCCCACACCATTTTTAGTGGGATGTGTTACTTCTGTGTCTTCTGCTTGTCTGCTTACTGAGTGAAGAATGTCGGGGTGCCTTTGCCCCCGTAGTTTGTAGGATTTTTCTTTGAAAGATGTATCTATTAAACCTGTTGTAGGTGGAAAGTGAGACCAACGTCCTGCAAGATGGCTCCCTCATTGACCTGTGTGGGGCCACTCTTCTCTGGAGAACCGCAGATGGCCTTTTTCACGCTCCCACACAGAAGCACATTGAAGCCCTCCGGCAAGAGATCAATGCAGCCCGACCCCAGTGCCCCGTGGGCCTCAACACCCTGGTCTTCCCCAGCATCAACCGGAAGGAAGTAGTGGAAGAGAAGCAGCCCTGGGCATACCTGAGCTGCGGCCACGTGCACGGCTACCACAGCTGGGGCCATCGGAGTGACGCGGTAGCCAATGAGAGGGAGTGTCCCATGTGCAGGACTGTGGGCCCCTACGTTCCTCTCTGGCTGGGCTGTGAGGCAGGATTTTATGTCGATGCGGGACCCCCAACTCACGCTTTCACCCCCTGCGGGCACGTCTGTTCAGAGAAGTCTGCCAAGTACTGGTCGCAGATCCCACTACCCCACGGAACGCACGCGTTTCACGCCGCCTGTCCGTTCTGCGCCACGCAGCTGGTTGGTGAACGGAACTGCATCAAATTGATTTTCCAAGGTCCGGTGGACTGACGCCCTGGACGGCCATCTACTCGGCATTAACATGTTACTGTGAAGATTCTGCCACTAACTGTAGATTCTACCTTTTGTAATGCTGTTTGTTAAGGGGAAGGCGGACTGGGTTGGGAGCGGGGCTGGTGATGAAACGCGGCAGGCGCGGACAGATACCACTGTGGTTTGCATGCTCCGAACAGCAAACAGCAGCATCGTCACTGAGGTCTGCCTGATTAAACTTTAATACCTGTGTAATCATTGGATCTCAACTGCCATGCTTTTCTTTTTAACTTTAGGTTTTTAAACCAGATTTCCCCCCCTTTTGTAAACTGGGGTAAGATTTTACAAATGTAGAAGAAATGTACTCAGCAAATGTCTCTTAGAGCGCAGCCTGCAGAGCCATGTGGCACAAGTGCCACACATCCTATGATGTTCAGTGGCTGCGAATACTTGACAGTGGCTAGAATCTGACCCAATACCTAAGGGCCAGCTCTATCGGCCCTGCCACAAACACCGGTGGACAGGAGGCGTAGGCCATGCACTTGTCTTGAAATCTGCAGCTTTTTCTCAGTTTTTCTTTTTAACTTTGGATGGAAGAGGGTGTCCGGGTATCTGTATACTATTTTATTTTACTTTTGGTGAAATTCACTTACATACTCATTCATCAGATATATGGCATGTCAAACAAAGAATTTCCCCATGGTTTTAATCTGCCCTGTTACTTTTAGTTGGTATGGGCTGTCTCTGCTCCTCATCTTACATGTCAAGAAGTGGTTGGTTGGTTGGTTGGTTGGTTGGTTGATTGATTGATGATTGAATTCATGAGCTGAGGGTAGTGGACATGCACTAAGGGGGCGGCTGCTGCTGCTGCTGCTGCTGCTGCTGCTGCTGCTGCTGCTGCTGCTGCTGTTGGTAGCAGTGGGCGTGTCCTAAGTACTCGAACACCAGCTTTGTCTGGACACCAGAACACTTAACGACCCGAGTGGGATTTAAAGCACGCTTTTACTTTTTAAAGCCCACTTGTTGGCACTTCACAGTTCGGTTTCCTTCTCTTCTCCTAAGGAAAGACAAGATTTTGTAAGCCCTGAAGCAGCACGCGACAGCGAGATTGCCATTTCTGTCCCCTACCTTCCCACCATCTGTCACCTTCCGTTTCAGTTTAAGGAGCCCCATAAGTTGTTTGTTTGTTTGTTTGTTTGTTTAAATGTTTGCAAATCAGACTAAATCTAGATGTGCTCATGAGATACACGGAGCACTGAGCCGAGATCATTTGAAATTCCTGATTTTGAGAGACCAAGTGAGTGTTTACTGAGGAATAATTAAATCAGGATTTCATGTGAGCTGCAATGACCCTCTCTTTCACTTTCATCTTGCATTGATTAATGATGCCTGAATACTCGTTTTCCGTGCTTGGTGCCAGGAGTATCTGTGGCTCCCAGAGTGTCCGCATGGAGAGACACTGTTGAACTTGGCTGCGTTCCACTCCATTCCCAGGGAGAAGAAAGTCTTCAGTTAAATCAGCGTCTGCTCAGGTGGACCGTCAGCAGATTTGAGCTGCCTGTTTTAGCTTTTGTAAATTTAAATAATTTATATGATTATGACATGTCCATACTTGAATTGGGTCTTCCATATCTTGCCTATTAGCAGATATTATTTTGCCTATTTTCAGCAAATTAAACCTCTGTGAGTACTTTTTCCTGAAAGCAAACCGGTAATATTAATTAATTAATTAATTAATTACTCTGTAGCGCTGCTGCTTAGTTTGATTCGGTGGGCCGTCATGTTAAAAAGAGCTTTATGTTCCCATGGAGACTGTCATGTATGAAGAGAGTTTTTGTTTTAATTATATTTACAATGTGAAAATCCAACAACAGTCTTCTTACTGGTAGCTCCCCGTGTTCTACATAGATTACCTGCAGACAAAAAAGAAACAAAGACAGACAGAGAGAGAGAGAGAGAGAGAGAGAGAGAGAGAGAACTTTCTAGAAAAACCTATAGGGTGTCATCTGGTGCAGCCAGAATTTCCATCCCTGTTTGCCAGAGAAAAATAAAGGATACGCTCACCCTTCCCCCACCCTGCCTCCTTCTATGGAAATAGGTAGTCTGAGGATTCTTGATGTCCTGGAATTATCTTCTAAGATAAAGGGTCTTACACCCGGAAAGATTAAATTTCACCTATCCAAAAAAAAGTTTTGTTTTTCAAGGAAGTTCACTCTGACACCAGACTTCTCTGTGTCAAGGACTATGTCTGGTAGATCTGCGTATAGTGTACACTCCCAAATAAGGCAAGCACCCCACCATCAGAGGTCATAGCATTGCCAACAGCTCAAGTGCAAGTTGAAACTCATAAACCACAGGCTCTTCAGTGACAGTAAGGTAAGGCCACCTGTAGCTTTTCCTTCAGTTTCCAGGTGAAGTCCTGTTCCCCCTCACCCCTACCCCCTGCCAGAGGAATAAAGAGGTGTCAACCTGCAAAGGCAGCCAAGCTGACTTGGACAATTTCTGTTAAATCACTTTCTACTGAGGAAAGGTTCTCAAGCTAGATAACAGTTAAGTTTTTGAGAATATAGGACTGTTGTTCATCCAAGTAGAATGATACAGTTGAGAAAAGGAAGCTTCTCAAAGGTCAACTCTGTGTGTTCAGGTTTGGCTGCTGTCACATAAAGGAGGAATACCAACCCGTCTCCCGCTTGTACATAAGGAAATCACCAACCACTCATCCTGGTCTCAGCCTGACCAGCTGCCTTTTCCAATAGGTTTCCAGAAGTCAAACCCTAGTGACATGCCTCCATAGATGATATTTTTTTTCAGTTGTTGTGTCATTTTCTTACAAAAAAAAAAAATCAGAGTGAATGGGATATAGCTCTGAGTATTTTTCTAATGTTTTTTATTAATAATAATAATAATAAATGGTGCTGCTGGGTCATGCACACTGCGGCTTTCAACATTTCTCTGATTTCGTTCAGCTTTTGCAAAAAGGGCTACAGTTCACACACTGCAGAGCAAGAACTAAGCTTTCTGGGTCCTCTCCCACCCACATCCCACCCCCCGACCCCGTACTTCTGTGGCCCAAAAGAATTAAAGTCATTTAATATAAATAGCATATTTATATCATTCCTCAATAGTTAATTATAGGGTTTGGTACCTTTGTGCCTCAGGGAAGCCACGTGATCTAACTGGTTATAGACTTTCAGGGTTAGGGCGTAGAGAAAGGAGAAAGCCATTGGAAACATGACGGACTCCATTAAGGAGGTGAGCTAATCTAGGTTCATAAGAATGCCAGAACTGGCATGAATGTGATTGTAGTAGAACTTGTTTCCCAGTGCTAGTAGGGAAATTGTTTTAAGTAATTACATATACTGTATTCCTAGAGTCTAGAACTCTCCTAAAGAAGCAACCCCCCCAATCCCCCAACCCCCCCAACCCCCGTTTCACTCACCAGTCAGTCTCTGCAAGCAAGAGCTCAGGATTGATTTCTGGACCCTTTTAAGAGTTTGGAGTACACACATTCTACTTATGTGTACTAACAGCTGTTCCATGATCTCACTCCTGCTTTTCTTCTTCAGAACAGTTCTTTCCTTGAGGTGGGCACCAGAGGCGGGCAGTCACGGCACTCTCGGTCCTGACGTCACGCAGCCTTGCCTCTCACAGTGGGAATTCAGACAGACAAGCCCCAGGCCCTTGACTTCACCAGATGGGGTTCTGTTCCCGGAGCTGCCAATCCCCTGATCCCAGAGCTCTGCCTTTGGACTGAAGGTCTGAAGCTCCTGTGGTGGTGAGCATAGGTCATAGCTCCAGTTGTTGCTTTATAACCCAAGGCCAGTGAGGTCACCTCAGAAACATTTGTAAAGGAAGCTAGGCATTCCTGAAGCAGTAAAAACAGAAGAGCTGTGTCATTACTTCTTAGTAACACGTCCTCACGAATGCCTGCCCTCACGACTCCCTAGTGGGCAGTAGGGGAAAACGAATATATTTTCCAGGTCTGCTTAACTTTCTAAACAAAAATGAACATGCTGAAAAGGATGCTCTGCCTTTAAAGATGAGATCGCAGATTGCTTTTCTGTGTTAAATAATCTAGAAGTCAGGGGGCTGGTCGTATTTACCATGTATAGTGTTATGAGCAGTTAAAATTTTATGGCTATATTTGTAAAATCTGTTCTTTTATATTTCATGTCAAATTGAAAACTTTATTTCTTCACTGTTGTACCTGTGGAAATACAAGCCATTTTACAGGAGAAAACAAAAACTTCAAAAGCTATTAAACAAATCTCACCATGTTTGTAAGTTGTCTTCATACTCTTGTTATCTATCACCGGCTTCACAGGGACGCTCGGTAGGACATGGATGCAAACATAGCCTTCATTTGTACGTTTCTGCCGCTTCCACGTGAATCCCTAACAGACAGGATTATTCTTTTGTTATACTCCGCACACTGCATCCTTACATCTGTGTTCTGAAATCTCCCAAATTTTTTTATTAAAGAAACTTCATTTTATTAAGGAAACTCTATTGGTGCTTACTTTTTACTATCTCTTGTGACATTTTATCACTGTCAAATAAACCTAACTCATATAGGAGAATTTAACCTGGCTTGTAGAATTAATGGATTTTCTGTTTGATTGTTATAATTGTGTCACTACTTTTGTGATAGCCTTACTTCCCTTTTAATAGCAAAAGAGTGGTATATGAGCCTTCAAGCCTCAGACTAGCATGACTGTCCTAAGAGAGTATTTGCATTTGTGATAGGTTTTTTTCCTATTCAAATTGATATTCAAAGGTGATAACTGTTGTTGAGGGAAATGGAATTTTCATTTTAAAACAAAGAATGCAAACATAGCCTCTTATACAAGGAGCATATGTTCTATTTTTATCAAATTTGAGATGTCATGAATAGTAAAATGTGTTTCTTTAGTTAAACAACTAGTTATACTTGTAAGGTATATATCCCACTCAGCAAGTGTGCTGGAATTCATTCAGTATCAGTGTGAGGAGGGGGGTGTTTTCAACAAATAGATCGAGGACCACTGGGTATCTTCATGTAGAAGAATGAAATTAAGACCTATACCTCAGTGGGGTCTCAATAATTAAAAAAAAAAAAAAAAAAACCAAAAATCTCAGTGGGTCAAAGGGCAGAACTGTGGAGCTCTTAGAGAAAAGCTTCAACCCTGGTGACCTTAAATTAGTCAGCCGTTTCTTAGCTAGTACAGCCAAGAAAAGCACAAGAAAGGAATAATGAACAAGTTGGATTTCATCAAGATTAAAAACTCCCATGCACAGAATGAAACTGTCATCAGTAAAAAGACAACTCACAAAACAGAAGTAATATATGGCGGCCATAGGTCTCACAAGGAAACTGAATCAAGCCTGGGTAAGAGCTTCAACTTGTTGACAAGAACACAAGGCCACTAAAAAAAGATCAAAGTTGTTTTCCCCCTAGATAGGTCAATGTCCAATAAATACATAAAAGATGTTCCACATCACTAGCCACTGGGGAATGCAATTTAAAACCACACAACTCTGCCTTGTACCTACTGGGATAACTAAAAAAGACCACCACAGAACTCTGACAGGAGGTTGGAACTTGACTCATCCCCTTTCCGGGATAGGAGAAGAGCGCTGTTGGTTTGGGGGCAGGCAGTTTGCAACTGGAACATCCTGCGTGTAGTTAATATGTGGACTGGCATTCTGCTTCTAGATACATGCACAAAGAACTGGAAACACACAGAAGCATGAATGAATGCCCCTTACACCTTCAGCCTAGGAGGTCACAGGCTTCTGCGTGAAGTCGCTACACCTATGAAGTTGCCATACACATTTGATCCGTCCCCACCTGCTCTCCCGGCTTTCAGACCTTTGTCTCAGATATGTGTCCTGTCACCATTCATGTCCTCCTACCTCAGAGCTGCCCTTAGTCTCCTGGGCCTCTTTCTAGTCTCCTGACTTTCATCATCATTTTCTTCCACCTGAAGATACACGTGTAACAAAGGCCAGGATCTGCATGCAAGAGAGAACGTGTGCTATTTATCTCTCTGAGCCTGGCCCCATCCCACTTAAAATAATGGTTTCCAGTTCCATCCACTTCTGTGCAAATCCTGTTTTTAACCACAACTGAGTACAATACTACTGTATGCATGTGCGGCATTTCCAGTACCTGTTCATCTGTTTGTGGACATCTACGATTGTGGCTGATTCCATGCCATTGCTACTGTGCAGAGCCATGAGGATGTGTCAGTGCTAGTGTGGCATTACCCATAGTAGGAACGGTTTGAAAGTTACCCAGATGCCCATCACCTAAGAAAAGGATAAAGTGTATACACATAATTAACATTTCGGCTGTAAAAATGAAATGCTGATACATCCTTCAACACAATCGAATCTTGATAATACATTAAGGATAAGAAACCAGACTCTAAAGTCCACAGAGGCAAATTAATGGTCACTGGTGATTAAGGAAAAGTAAAGAATGGTAATGAATAAGAATTAGGTTTGGTGGAGGTAAAAATGTTCTATAATTACTGGTGTTTGGTCAACTGTGATTATACAGGGAAAAAAAGACCAAATTGTACACTTGACAGATAGCAACTACATGAATTTTATCTCAAAACTTATTTTTAAAAAGGATACAGCCTAGAATCAGGTAAAGGCACTTGTCACCAAACCTGATAATCTGAATTCTATCTGTGCTCCCGCGCATGCGCGCGTGTGTGTGCGCACACACACACACACACACAGAGAGAGAGAGAGAGAGAGAGAGAGAGAGAGAGAGAGAGAACTATTCCAGTTCTTCCCAGTCCAAGCATCATCCAGTTGAACTCTCCTCATCCTATATTTGAAGTCTTTAGGCAGGAGCTATATATAACCATGTATCTTTTGTTTATCCAGTTGCTGACTGGGGCTCCCAAGAGTTCTCTGATGAAAGCTAATCTTCCTCAAGCTTTGGCAAATATACCCTGTGGTGGTTTAAATGAGAATGGCCCCCATAGGATCATACATTTGTATACATAGGTGCCAGTTAGTGAAGGACAGGGAGGTGTGGCCCTGTTGGAGGAAGTATGTCACTGGGGTGGGCTTTGAGGTTTCCACACTAGACACAGTCTGTGTCTGTCAGTGTCTCGTCTGTCTGTCTGTCTCCCCCCCCCCCCGTGTATGTGTGTGTGTACTTGATGCCTGTGTGCATATGAATCAGGCTATGAAGCTCTCAGCTATTGCTCCAGCACCACGCCTGCCGGCTTTCTGCCGTAATAAACATTGACTAGCCCTCTAAAACCGCTAAGCAAGTTAAAAACTCTAAGCAAGTTCTCAAGTGCTTCGTTTTTTATAAGAGCGGTTCTATACGCCAATAGTTACCTTTGGTTTTCTTTTCTTAATGTCAAATAATGAGGTTTTCTTTTAATATGCACATACTGTACACATTAAACCCTATTAACTCTGCTGTGAAAGCTTAGCGGTGGTTTCTTAAATGAACTTCATTTTAGCAGGGCCTGTAGAATCTCTTACCCAGGTTAGAATTGGCATGGGTGAGGACGTGCGTTCACTTCACGAGCAGAGATGGACACTTGAGCAGTCAGCGCATCTAGTCCTTCAGGCATAAAGCACCAAGAGATTCGACTGTGAGGATTCCAGCTCCCAACATCTGACGATGCAGCAAAACCTGGTCCTCCTAGGCTTCCGGAACTCACCTTCCACAACTCTCTCACCATCTACAGCTCTCTTCCACCTGCAGCCTTGTTCTCCCTTCCTTGGAGGCCTTGGCAATAAGGGAGGTCAAAGCCAAACAGGGCTGTGAGCTCATGAGGGCTGTCTGACAGGCTTCCTCTTTGCTTTGAAGACGTTTTGATCTAGACCTTGAGGAAAACAAAGTGTGTATTGATTTCTGTTAAGAAAAGAAACTAGAAAGTGTCTATATCCTTACCTCCTCATCAAGATCCTGCAACCTACTGCTACCCATTAGTGCTGAAAGGGGCGGCTAGAAACTGCTGCATCTTCTCCAGGTTACCCCCGTTTAAGAAGCAGCTTCTCTGAATATCATGCCACTGTGTTTCACAGGCACCCTCTCCCTCCTGCAGCCGGAGACAAAACCACCTCCCTAGAATGGTTGGCACTTCAGGGAACACATGCGTGTCTCACACTCTGGGTGTGCTCTGTTACTACTCCTATAATCTCAGAATTGCTCCCTTGCTCTGCCGTCCTCATGCCTGGGAACTGTTGTCCCCATTGTCCCCATCCCCACCATGTCACTGCCCATCCCCAAAGCCACATCTCAGGCAGGTGCAAGAGACAGGCACTGAGCCCCATAAGCTCAAGGACCTAAATAGCAGCCGCTGTTGCAGTTTCGGAGGTTCTGCAGGTAGTCAGTGCTGGGGTGAGGGGTGAGATGAGACAGAGGGTGGAGATCTTCAGGAGCTGCCGATGGGAAATGCAAACCCAGTGGCCCTATCCCAGGAAGCATGGCAGGACATCCTGCTTTTCACTCCAGGCAAGCCCTGAGCTGTAGGCCTGCTCTTTCTCATCCTGTAATATTTGGTTTCCCTCAATATATTTATCTTGGATCATATACTGCAGTTTACTCTGGGATTTAGTTGGATTCATCAGCAGATTAATAACATCATTCACTAGACTTAGGAAAAGATAGGTATTTCCAGAGGTTGCGCTAATTTAGGCTGGAGCTTGGGAGTCACAGTCCTCCCAAACTGTCCTTTCTTAGGTCTGGAGGACAGCAGTACTCCAGTTCTATAGAAAGGGTAACTAAGTCCTCTTCTTTACCTTGGAAAGCTAAAATGGTACATTGGGACAGCCAGACATAGAGAGGAGAGGGGACATTATGCCTTGTTCCCCTGTCACTGTCCATTATTATGAGGGACTTCACAGTAAGAAAGAACTTGCTTACAGTTGTTGGCTCGGTCACTAACAGTACAAACCCCGGCCAGTTTGCCTAGGTTCAAGTCTCAACTTGTTCACTCACAACCCCGTGGCCTTGCTTAGTGTGCTTCTCACATTCACCTGCTATATGGAAAGTGCTTGAGCCTAGCATATAGGAAGCACTCAGATCTTATCTTAAGTTATGTTTCTCTCCATTAATAATCACCTGTAGCCATGAGAAATCCAGAAAACATCACTAGGTAGACAGTAAAAATAACTCTGATATTAAAACATCTGTATAAAACTTAGGACTCTGTCTCTTGGAAGTTTTAAAAGTCCAATTTCTGGGGCTGGAGAGATGGCTCAGCGGTTAAGAGCACTGACTGCTCTTTCAGAGGTCCTGAGTTCAAATCCCAGCAACCACATGGTAGCTCACAACCATCTCTAATGGAGATCCGATGCCCTCTCTGGTGTGTCTGAAGACAGCAACAGTGTACCCACATACATGAAATAAAAGTCCAATTTCTGAACTAGCCTAAGGGGACATAAAGGGATTTCATGGCTCTTGTACCTGGGCAGTAATAGTGTACACTTAGTTTCAAGTACAGCTGGATCTGAGAGTTCCATTTTCCCTGGATCTCTCTGGATCCGGCTCCCTCCATTTCTTCTCAGGGCTCACATAATCATTTCTTCTATGTTCTACCTAAGAGAAAAAGGGCCACTACGAGCCTCATCTTTATACTCTCCTGGGCTGCTGTTCCGTCCTGAAATGGTCTCCTCTGATGCTTTAGCTAAGGAGTCTCAGGGAGGATGCGGATGGCTGAGCCTATAACAATCAGTATGGGTATAAGAGTGTTGTTTAACCAGAGTCAGGTGTCCTCCCCCTGGAAATCCAGAGGTGAGGCTAAGAGAGTTGGGGAAGGAGATAGGGACACTAAGATCAACATTAGCTGCTCCTGCTCAGCTCCCCACACCTGTAGAATCAGGTCCCCACTGAGAAGACTGATCCTAATCCGAAGTGGTCTGGAGGATGAGGCTGTGCAGTCTGGTTGCCCATCCGAAGTAAACTAGGAATAGACTAGATCAGCTAGCAGAGGCCTGAGGTACATGTTTGCAAAAGGCAAGGCTCCGTTCTAAAGATCTGAGCACCAAATTGCTCCTCTCTGATTTCTTTATTAGCCAACAAAACCTTATCTTCCAGTATCCCAAACTCTAAAACTTCATTGTAGCCACAGAGGCAGGATTCTAATGCTTCTCTATAGAGATGACAAGTATGTTACATTTACCTGTTTTGGCAATCTAGATTGTGTGTGTGTGTGTGTGTGTGTGTGTGTGTGTGTGTTTTCCTTGGACACAGTGTTGAGAGAGGTTCCATCTTTGAAGAAACTAGATGACACTTGCCACAGGTATGATTTGGGGAGTGTGAATGTGTAAATCATGCTTACCTGCTTATATAACAGCAGGCTAAGAATGCTTACCAACAAGCTAAAGATGGCTGTCTCTGTAGATAGACTTTCAACCTTAGCCCTACACCACGTCAGCGCTGAGTTTCCAAACAACCGTCAGGCCGGCCATTCACTGCCAAATGTCAGGCCATGCGTCTGTGTGAGCGGTCTTACAACATGACACAAACAAATGAGAACAGAAAATGCTAGGTTGCTCCTTCCAAATTCTCCAGGTCCCCTCCTGCAAGCTTTACCTTGAGCTACTCTGCTCGAATGCAGGAGTAAATAAAGAGTGTGACGCAGACCTTCTCAGTTTAGGTCTCTAGTGTAATCTGTGAAGTGAGATCACAGCTGCTGTGCTGCACCAGGTGCAAGGCGTGGTAAGCGCTCTCCAGAGACAGCTGTTCTCATGGGTATTTTCACAACTTTGCTTAGAAAATGTGTATGCTATCAGGATGATGATGGTAGATTAGATAGATAGATAGATAGATAGATAGATAGATAGATAGATAGATAGATAGATAGATAGATAGATAGATAGACAAAAGTCTGTAATCCCAGCATTTTTAAGGCTTAGCCAGGAGGACTTCAAGATGGAATCCAGTCCGGGCTATATATCCAGAATGTATCTCAGAAAATAAAAATGAGGCCAAGTATTACCAAACTTACTCAGAACTTTTTCAGAAACGATTATATATATATATATATATGCATCCTGTTGTTTCCCTGTTTCATGATGTTTTCCTGTCATGGAGGCAATATGGACTTGAAAGGCAACCACTCCTCCAGGGTTATCTAGTTCTTAGCTAGTAAGTTGCCTATGCACGCACACACCTTTTATAAACAACCAGCTCAACCCACAGCACAAAGCCCTGACGTCCTCTCATTGAAGTCTCCAGAGCCCAGGGAGCTGGACAGCACTCCTTCATCCTAGATCACTCTACAGTCTTTAACGTTCCAACCCTATGCATGCACACATCCACCAGCCTCTCTGATTCTTCCCGGACCAAGGCCTGGGCCTCGCTTCTTCTCCTTCCATCCTCAGGCTGCCTGACCCTAGAACTTCTTCCAGCATGACCTGGTATACCCCTCTTCTTGGGAACTGTGAGTGACATTCTTCTTTCAAAGACAGCAGCCTCTCATCTCTGTACCTGATCACCATAAATCCCTGGACTTTTTTTCTAAGATAACCCCCATAAGCAATAGGGTTCAAAAATAATATGCAAAAAAACTACTCTAAAAAATGAAGCAGATGGAAAAATATAGAAAAAGAAGAGTCTCTAAATAGCATATGCTAATAAAATTTATTTGGAATTTTCTTTCTCTGGTTCGATCTCCAAAAGTTGTCAGAACTCACCCAGCTATGTAGAGTCTTTATAGGAACAACTGTTCATCTGCTATGAGGTCTTGCAGTGTTTTAATAACAACATAGACAGTATTAACAGTAGCAAAATAGTCTCCAAAAAAACCTTCAGAAATTAGTCTCACTAAAGCATGTTCAAACTTGACCCCACTCATACACCTTTTTACAATTTTTTTCAAGAAACTCTTCAGTGATTTCTCTTGGTTTTAGTGCCAAGTTCTAAAACCCTAAGCTCTTGGGCTTGATGTAACAAGCCCTGTATATGAAATTAAGCATCAAAAGAAAATCAGACTTCTAATGGCTCTTTGGAATAAAGAATGAAGCGGAATGGAGAGAGAAGGGCTGGCCTGTGAGTAACTGCTGTGTGCACTGAGGAGAAATTCCCCACCCTAAGACAAGATGGAGAGTGTGTTCTGCATAGAGCCTGAGGACTGTAGAGGAGCAGGAAACAATTTATAGGCTGAAAAAGAACTGGATGAAACCATCCATTTTTGGAGAAATTGTTTGTGCCAAAGCAGTGAATACTTTCCAGAGAGCTGTTTGAGGGGGCAGATGTTTCTGTAATAGATGGCTGCTTTGCATTTCTACACCTTCCATCTAAGAGCTGCAGAGTGGAACACAAACATTAACTAATAAATTAAGCCTTGTGGCACCTCTGCATGATCGATAGATGCAATAGTCATTTTTCTAGGGTAGTGAAGGCAGCACCCTGTTCAAAATTGCTGGAATCATTTGCCCAAGGTCGCGAAGAGGGATAACAGGAAAAGCATTTCAGAGTAGCATTCGAGTTCTTGCTACGCCCACACCACGTGCTTTCTCTCACTGGCCAGATTAGCAACCCAAGTGCATACTTCCCTCTCTAACACCCGTTGAGACACCATGTGTGTTCAGGGTACAGTAACTCACTTTGGGAGGTTATCTCCTGAACTTGGAATTTATTTGAGAATACTGAGTCTCTAACCAAGACCTTAATTCCTTTCTGTCTGGGTCACCCAGGAATATATTTGTTAGCTAATGCTGTTCTCTTTTCCAGGATAATGGTAGCCTTTAGCTCTGGAGTTGTACATTCATGTTACTTAATCCAATTATGCTAAGGACTTAAAATATTACAAAACTACCAAGCAACACCAACATGTCTGGGTAGGTATCCATGTAATTTTAATTGCTATTTTAATTTCAGTAAATCCCATATAATTGTTGGGAAATAGTGAAATCTCTCACTAGAAGATAGTGCCAAGTGCCTTACAGATCTAACTGGTTACCTGGGTTGTTTTGTGGTGTGTGTGTGTGTGTGTGTGTGTGTGTGTGTGTGTGTGTGTGGTGTATGTATATGTGTGTAAGTGTATATGTGTGTGTATGTATGTATATGAGTGTGTGTGTATGTTTATGCATGTGTGGTGTGTGTGTTTCATGTCCTTTTGTCAGCCATTATTGTGTATTTTCTTGTAGCTGTCTTTGGCTACTTTGTGGGTTCTTCTTTCTTCCACCCCTCTGTACCCCTTTTCTTTCACACTTTCAACCCCCTAACACTAGATAAGAGAGAAAAAGGATAGAGAGAAAAGGAAAGAGATCCCTGAATAAAGTCAGGGTCAGAAAGGGGGTGATGTTGTCCTTAGACTACTTCCTGCTGGTTAGGGGTATCAAGTTCCTTAGGACAAGTTTAGTCTTCACCATCAAAATATCTAATTTCTTCTTGTTTCTTCTTTGTGCACAACTACTTAACAAATTGCAACCAACAACCACCCATCAACCCACCCTGCCTTTCAGGGCCTTAGCATTTATGTACCCTCTGAAAAGTTCCCAGAATTCCAAATGTCACACAGTCGCAGAAACTATCTGCCACTGGCAAAATCACAGCCCTGCTATAGCACGAGGCAAATCATAGTCACCTGCTGTGGACAATCTGAAGCAGCCCCATATCCCATACCTGGAATTAAAACTAAAACAATTTCTTATAGTATTTCTGTGTCTTTTTAAGAAACCAAAACTCCAAAATTGTCACTACATCTTCCCGAGTTGTACCTTCTTTTACTATAAGCTTGGCTTGGCAGTAATCTATCCCTTAGTTGTAATGTCCTGTTTCCCCCGTGTCTTTGGTCATTGTACCATCTTTCCTGTAGACCAGTGTTTCTCAACCTGTGGGTTGTAGCCCTGTAAAGGGTTGTGACTCTTTCACAGGGGTCTTCTAATATCATCAGAAAACACAGATATTTACATAGATATTTAATATGATTAATAACAGTATCAAAATTACAGTTGTTAGGTAACAATGAAACAATTTTATGGTTGGAAGTCACCACCACATGAGGAACTACATTAAAGGGTCGCAGCATTAGGAAGGTTGAGAACCACTGCTGTAGACTAATCAAGCAACACGAAATGAAGCAACAGAAACAGTGCTGAGAAAATGGCGGCTATCATCAAAGCAACATCGTTTCTGCCTCAGGACACATTCCCTGTCTTCTCAGAGAGGAGCCAGTTCTGAGTTACTTGGAATTTTTCATTTGTTTTCTTCCTCTACAGCAGCAGAAGCTTTTCAGAAAAGAAGCAAGGTCCAATACACTGATTTGTCCCCCACAGTCAGCCTCCTGTTTCCAGAGCCCTGGCACTGGCAGCAGGTGAGGCCAGTGCACAGATCACCTGCAAACTATCTACAGATGGCCTGTGCACCAGTGCATATGTTCCCACCCTGTCCTCCTGGAGTCCACTGGGTGTTGTAAAGTATCCTGATCCAGAGATGGCATAGCCAGGATGACTCCTGTTGTTTCGTCTTTATCCTGAGCCCAGTGCAATGGAAGCCATGTGGACATGGAGTCAGTAAATGCTGGCTATAAATTATAGTCCTGGAAACTATAAAAGGCAAAAGCAAAACCAACCAAACAAACAAAAGCATCTGTCATAGAGTGAAGAATGGTAGAAAGACAGTAAACACTGAATTTAACTGAAAGAAATGCTTAGTGGTTTGGGCACAGCCTTTGGGTAGGCAGGCTGGGCTCATGTTCACAGACCATGCAGCTGTTTCAGTTTTTTAAGCAATATTTGTCTTAGAATCAGAACATAGCTGAGCTTTGATGTGGTGTTCACTCCATTTCTGCCACCTAGATTACCAGGGTGAAAGGTGAGGACATGGAGGCCACATTCACCACATCAACAGAGACATCCCATAGCCAACAACAGCCTAAACTATGTCTCTACCGCATGATTTCCTCAGAATGCTGTCAGTTGTAAAAACTGACTTAAAGGAAAAGCAAAGTATCTAGGAGAGGAAAAGGCATCCTTCCTGGGGATAAAGTCACATCCCAGCACTGGACTCTTTGACTTGGCTTTTGAACTTGGATCCTATCTTGTCTATGACTCTTATGTCTCCGTCTAGATGAATATTATTTCTGGTGATGAACAAACATCTCCTCAGTTGCAGAACAATGACATCACCTTACATGAAGAACAATGACATCATCTTACATGAAGAACAATGACATCACCTTACATGAAGAATAATGACATCATCTTACATGAAGAACAATATCATCACTTTATATGAAGAACAATGACATCACTTCACATGAAGAACAATGACATCATCTTAGATGAAGAATAATGACATCACCTTACATGAAGAATAATGACATCACTTTACATGAAGAACAATGGCATCATCTTAGATGAAGAACAATGACATCACCTTACATGAAGAACAATGACATCACCTTACATGAAGAACAATGACAGACAAAAGTTTGGATACCACCAAAGTCCATGTTGGCCAACTAAGGAATTGTCTTGAGGTTACTTATAGAAATATGGGTGGGGGGGTGTACAAGAGCAGAAATGACTCAAAGAAAGCTGCATCACCAAAGCCCACTCCAGCAAGAGTGACATCTCACAAAATTCTAGAAGCCTAGTACATACCACACAGCTTTCAGGCAGCCCAAGAAGTTGGAATGTGCCTCTTTCAGGCTACTCAAGCAGTCTGATCCTCTTCTACATAGCTCAGCTGATCTTGTATTCTTCCAAGTGGCTCGTCTCCCTGCTTCTTCTAGGCAGTTTAGCTGGTTTGAGAATCTGCCTCTGTAGTCCTTACAGTTTATATACACTTGGGGAAGGAAGGGTCTAATGCATCTAGTCAGTTTCAGTGACTTCCTGAAGCTCTTGAGTTGTTTATTTCCTGAGCTCAACAAGCTCTTCTGCAGGATGAGATGTTTCACCTCCTCTTAGAGTACACTATTGTATTGTGTCATCTTTCCCCTTTAATACCTGTATTTTAGCAAGCTTTCTTCTAAGATGAAAGGTTTTAATCTTAGAGGAAACTGCTACACAGCTATGCCCTAGGATCTGCTGAAGTAATATCCCCATTGATCACATCCTCGTTGCAAAGGTTTTAAAAGAAGAGACTCTTTTTTGAGACTTCCTATTCTGACCCTTATCATCCCTAGAAAAAATACCAGAGGGTAATAGCAGGGCTCCTGATCTCCTGGCAAAGTCTTCTTTCACGATAGAAAAACTATTTTGGAATCATCTGTGCCTCTATTTGCCTCAATGCACAGCAAGTGCAATGGTTTGGAAATGATGAGAAGATTCAATTAAGATTCTTACACAGAGAAGAAACCATTGACTTCCCCCTTGAGTTTGATTTCAAATGCCTCTTGACAATACGGGAATAATGTAATAATACTTTCTGTATATTACCAATGAACTCACAAGCCCCAGAAATTAACACGGGGTAGCCTAAGTGGGAAAATAAGAGAACAGAGAGTCTATTGCAGCATTAGCAGGGGGCTGGAAAAACATCGAGATCATGAGCAGAAACTGGAGGAAACAGAACATAGAGGAGCTGCAGAGCCTGCAACCACAGCCTGTCACTCACTGCCCCTCACAAACTCCTGTCACCTCTGCTCCAAGCTACATATAGAGAGCCCTCCCCTTAGAGTCCAGCACATGAACATTCCACAGGAGTTCCCCGTCGTCTATTCCACACGTCCAGCATCATCTTAAGATTCCTTCAAGGTGGAGAAGTTTGATACTAACCATCCAAACACCACAGGTGTCTACTGCAAGGTCACACTTAATTGCCTGGCAGACTCTCAAAACTCTAAGCACCTTATTCTGGAACCTGTCCCTCTCCCTTCAAAAGAAACTTGCAAAACAGAGAGGGGGGAGGGGAGGGGAGGGGAGG
>LR750302.1:0-18333 GCA_902729485.2 Mus minutoides | reverse complement strand
ATCATCACATACTGGTGAAAACTAATTCCAGTCAGCCCCCCCACCACCACCACCGTGTGTGGTCAGATAGTCTTGCAAGCAGTCTCAGAAAACCTAAGACAGAAACTGATCCTTTCCAAAGATCTGTCCTAGGTATACCTTTAATGCCATCCTGTAGCAGTTGCTGTTTATAGATTGGCACCCCCTTTTTTACCACTCTATCTTAGCATCAGCATCAGGGTAGCTTTGGCCTTGTGTTGAAGTGCTGAGCAGTCCCAGGTGGATGGGTTGGGGGTTTTTTGTTGTTGTTTGTTTGTTTGTTTGTTTGTTTATATGTGGCTTGTTAGTTTAGCATTTAGAGTCTTTTCCTGGCTCCCATCACCTGTAACATAAATAACTCTTCCCAGGCAGCTAGGAAACCAAATGAATTCGTATCAATGATGGTCTTCAGTGTAACACCAATAAAAACTCATTGGAGTAACTAGAACATTATTTACTTTATTTGCAATGTCTTGCCTGTCACTCACCCAGGCATACTCCTTCTCCTACTGTGTCATCTAAAGAGAGACCTATCTGATGGTATTTGTCACAACCCCAACATCACCTTCTTTGTCTCAGAGCCCCACCCATCCAGCAGAGAAGCTGCCTCACTGCATTCACCACAGCACAGTTGACAACCATGCAATGGACACCATTGTTCCTACTCTTCAGGGATTTTATAAGCATGAGAATTTAGATGCTTTCCATGAATGATGTCCTCAAGATTGTTATTGTGCTTTAATACTTCCTGACCACATGAGTCTAATTATCTGCTCAGGAAGTAGATTGTTATAATCTAGTTCATTTTGTGCAGTTGTTTCAAACAGAGAAATAGAGGATGATGTGAGGATGGACAGACTCTCAGACTTGGAGTCTGATCCAGTCCTCTTAAATAATCGTAGAGAGAGGGAAAGGAATTGTGCAGAAGATTAAAATAAGTCCTGCTTAATTAACAGCAGAGGGAACGAGCAGGTTGGCGGTCAGCATAAGATCACCCACAGCCCAAGAAGGCAGGAGTTTTCACCATCTGGTAAATTTCCACCCAGCACCAAGGACTGGGAGAAGGAGGGTATGAAAGGGTTTGGTTCAGGTGGCTCGGCATTGTTGAAGGATGGATAAAAGGTAAGTTCTGATCCCTGGGGCAAACACAGGCTTTCCCCTGAAGATTTCACCTACCTCCTCCATGCAGAGGCAATGAAGTAGGACTTCTTCCACTCCACCAATGGACAACAGGGTCTCCTGTTTAGGGACAGCCCATCTCTCTTTGTTCTCTCCCTATCAAGTCCTCTGCTGGGGACTGTAGAGAGTGGCCATTGTAGAAAGCTTCGCATAGAAATCTGTTACGTATTCTTACTGTCTCCCTTTTCTTCTCCATGAGGAATAGCTGCTCAATGGTTGTAGTAGACTTAGTTACAGCTTTAACTTGCTTTGTGGGGGTTAGCATCTCCTCGAATGTCATCCTGTTTCTAGACCTTACTTAGGAAGGTGCACTGTTACAACTTAAAGGGTTACTATGACCACCCCTATATATTATTAAATGTTCTAGATCTGCAGAGCTTAATTTGATTGTAGGGATTTTAATTAATGACAACCATTTTTTTCCTACAATAGCACATTTCTAGTTAATGAATTAAAAACAGAAACAAAGGGTAGTTAAATTATTTTTCCATTAAAAGTTTATTTTGATGTGCTGCTTCCACTTGTACTGCTCAAACAACAGAACATTATTTTAACCTAAACCTTTGCTACTAAAAAACTGGTACTAACTTCTGGAATAGACTGCCATGTAAGGAACGTGAGGCAAGAACTTCCTCAGTGGGAAAATCTAATCGAGCTGGCCATGCACCTTGGTGTCTGCAGTTGGCTCTTGCAGGCTGTCTCAGGATGCCCTCCCTCACTGTCAAATCCTGAACTACACCAGAAAGCGGACCACTGGCATGTCTAATATGCCTGAATATTTTCTCTTGAGGTAGACCTTCTTTCTTGGCTCCTCTTTTTTTGGTTTAAAAAGAGAAGTGAAAAACAACCGAGGGGAGAAGAATATGAGTTTTCACTCTGACATTTTGAGACAATTTTATTAAAGATATATGTATTAATAGTTTAATTGTGGTATGAAACCAACACATTTTCAAATTTCCCTACTGTTACCTTTATCTTCTTTTTTTTTAATTTCCATCAGATGACAGAATAGTCTTTCTGTATTTAGGGAACATAAGCCCACAGACAAAGCCATAAAGTGTTGCTTACTTGCTCCTGGAGACCAGACTCACAGGAAGCCACCTACTTATTTATTTTAAAAAGATTTATTTATTTATTTATTTATTTAATGCATATGAGTACACTGAAGCTGTCTTCAGACACACCAGAAGAGGGCTGTCTTCAGACACACCAGAAGATCCCCATTACAGATGGCTGTGAGCCACCATGTGGTTGCTGGGAATTGAACTCAGGACCTCTGGAAGAGGATGCTCTTAACTGCTGAGCCATCTCTCCAGCCCACCACCTACTTTTGATAACATATATTTAGTCTATAACTTGATCACTGTGTCAGGTGTTTTCTTCATTATATCTCTGATTTGTGCCAAAGATACCTGGACTCCGCTGTTGTAAGAGTTTGCTACCAAAGCTGACAGTGTTGGTGCGCGTGCTTCATCCTGTATGAGACTAGTGCTATATGTAAACTATATCGAGGAATAAAAATACCTCCTACCCACCACCACCTCCTTGCTCAGCACCATCCAGTCTTACAAATTGCCTCTATCAGATCTGGCCCAGTCTGGTCCTCAGATGGCTCTCCACAACCACAGCCACATTTGTGTAGGCATAGGTAAGCCTTCTATCTCTATTAACTCTTACTATCAAATTGATTGAACTGAGAATCCAGGAGATTACAAACCACACTCTCGGTCTACAGGGTGTTTCCAGGGAGACGCACGACAAGAGGAGGATCTTCCTGAGCACTGGTGATGCTATTTGATGAACTGAGAAAGAAGAGGGAGAAATCCGCCATCCCTTTGCTTTCTGGCAGTCATGATTTGTGTGGCCTTGCTCCCTCATGAGAGTGAAACCTCTGAACGCAGGAGACAGAATCAGCTCTCGCTCCTTTAAATTGTTTCTCTGGTGTATTTGGTCATAGTGACTGTATGGGTTACTCCTGTGTCCTTGTGGCCAAATTACATGATGCAACTTAGAGGGAGCTTGGCTCACTGTTTCAGAGGTGTTGGTCCATCATGGGGCGTATGATAAAACAGAGATGTTCACGTCCTTGTGGACCAAGAATCAGAAAGAAGTAATGTCAAAGGAGTCTAAAACAAGTCTGTGCTCCATGCCCCACCCCCATGGCCTACTTCCTCCAGATAAGCCTCACCCCCTACCACCCATCTCCCAGTAAAAGCTTCAGGTTAGGAATCTGCCAAAGTATGAATCCACTTATTAGGTTAGAGTCCTCACAATCTAATTGCCTCTGAAAATATCATCACAGAGGTACACGTCACTAACCTCTTAGGCATCTCTCAATCTAGTCAAATTTCCAATGAAGATTCTTTGTAACAATGAGAAGAAAGTCTGATGCTCAAGACCAGAGAGATGACTCGGTAGTTATGGACACTGACTGCTCTTCCAGAGGACTCAAGTTCGACTCCCAGTACCTGCATGGTAGATCAGAGTTGTGTGTAACTCTAGTTTCAAGGGATGCAATGCCCTCTTCTTTCCTCTTTGGGTACCAGGCATGTACACAGTACACAGACATACATTAAAACAAAGCATTACGACACATTAAAGAAAAAAATCTAACGTTAACCCCATGCCTCCTTGCAATCCCAGGACTAAGTGTAATAGAGAAGCATCCAGATGAACCTGTTGACTCAGTCTACCCAACCTCCTTCTCTAAGGTCTGTCCTAGCCAACCGGGACCAGGGAGAAGGCATCAGTTCCTAGATCAACACTAGCTAGTAATGAAGCAGCATAAACAACTGACTGGGAAACGGTAGTCCCTTTCATAATGCTATTTTCTTCCTTAAATTAATAGAAGAGCTGTGAAAAAATTCTCATGAGCACTGTTGTTAGGGTTTCTGGGAGGGAGAGTACCTTGGCAGATCGGGGCCAAGGAATGCCACAAAATCACACCAGGCAATGGATCATGGGAGAGGTTTCCGAGGGTGGAGGTATATAAAGGCTGTTTCTGAATAAGGGGTGGGGGGGAGCACAAGCCAGGAAGGCACGGGCTTTATAACGAGGGGTAGTGTGTGTGCATAGGGAGAAGACAGGACTTGTGGGAATAGTGGAAATATGTCGCATTTGGTGGCTGGTGATGATGTGGGTGTTAGCACTGGGTCACTGAAGGCAGGCTGAGTGGTCCTTGGTTCACCAACAACTGTAGCCGTTCCAACAAGATTTGTATGGTCTGCCTCTGTAGGATGGCTGTGTGCCAGGTATTTCAAAACAAAGATAGTATGGTATTTTTGTCCCCAGATACACAGCTCATGCTTTCTTCTATATATTTACCTATAAACTTTGTATACATGTGTCAGATGTTCTTCAGCAGCAAAATCATCACCTGGCATTGAACTAGAGCCAAGAAGTTTTATGTCTTGGTCACATCATGATAAGAAATATGCATGGAAAATTTGGGGCTTGGTTGCCTGTAATTTTTCTGGTTTCCTCAAATTTGTTTGTTTGGTAAAGGCAGGCTGTAAATGGTGGTGGTAACTATGGGATGGATGGGACTACATCCCTAAATCCACTTCAGAAAGATTAGGCTGATCCAGAGGCCAGAAATCAGAATTTCAAATTATCCAACTCTGAGCTGGAGTTGAAAAGCAGCCTTTTAAGGTTAACTTGTTTAAATTATATATTCCTTCCCTGTCTTGAGCATTTTAGCAATGCATATATATGTGTATGCATCCAATCAGTTACCTCATACCTAATGTGTAGAATGCAAGGCACTGCACTAGGCAACTCGCCAAATGTCGCCCGGCAAAGAACAGGCATTAAATGGGTATCTTACAGAGTCAAGGAAATGTGCTACAGCTAACGGAGTTGTTTCTGATTCCTATGGCCAAGGCAAGGCAGGAGAGAATTGTGCTGATACCAAATATTGCCAACTGTGGCTGGGAAGGCAGACCACAAAAGAGGTGACAGTCTATAGCCAGGCAAATGGTGAAGAAATGCTTTTTTTGCTTTTTATACACGAGTAAAACCAGACACAGAAAGTTGGTACCCAGATGTGGGGCTGATGCGATGCAGATCTGACCATGTGACTCACTGGCTTATGGGAAGTGACTTTTGTGGGTGGACGTAAGAAAAACTGGAAGCTTCTAGAAAAGGTCTAGAATGCAGAAACCTGGGTACAGCAGGCCATTCTAGTGAGAACTCAGATGACAGAAGCAGAAGGAAACATGGACAGCCGAGCCATAGCTCAAGAGGCTTCAGAGAAGACAGGACTCTGAAAACTGGACTAGAAACCGTTCCTGTTACAAGCGAAGAATCTGACTACATTCTGCCCGTGTCCTGAAAACTTGAGGCCAGCCTAGTCTACAAAGTGAGTTCCAGGACAGCCAGGGCTACACAGAGAAACCCTGTCTCGAAAAAAACAATAAATAAATAAATAAATAAATAAATAAATAAATAAATAAATAAATAAAAAGAAATGGACTTGGTTATTTGGCAGAAGACATTTCCAGATGACACCCAGGCTCTGGTGTGGTTACTGCCCACCGTGCAGTCAGCTCTACTGTGTGAGAAAACAGAAAGACCTGCAAAGTGTATGGTTTGGCAGGAAAAAGAGTGTGAGCTTAGAGATGCTGACAAGCAGCCATAAGTGTTAAAGAAGTTTAGAGCCCTGGAAGTAAAGCCTGATCTCCTCACTAGGGCAGTAGGAAAGGGGCCCTAAGGATAAGAGCCTACCTGTGAAAGGCTCCAACTTGTAGACATGCAAATTCATTAGACAGGAGATAACCTGAGTTGAGACAGCCTCTGAAAGGATTTCCTACAGGAAAACAACTGCTATGGAGGTAGGTTTGGTCATAAAGGCTCATGGAAGCACTACAGCTGTAGCAGTGGAGAGCCTACATGGAGAGCTCAAACAGCAGAACTTACTGTGATTCGGATGTTGCTGGGCTTGCAGGTACACACCCTCCACCACATTGCCAACCACACCAAACCCTGCACCCTCTGCACGGCCAACCACATCCAACAGAGAAGAACTTCAGCTAAGCTATTGTCCCTTGGGCAAGACCACTCACAGGGTCTGCCAATTTGTATTGTTGCTGAGGCCATCCCGGGTTTAACCAGAATTTCATCTTCTTCATGGGGAGTCCCACAAAAAATTAACCAACTCTAGTTTAGGATCCAAGGTCAGGATGTCCTGATTAACTCATCTTAGCTTCTGCCAACCTGCTTGCTTATGTGTACCTCACCCCCAGTGTTGCCAAGTAAGATGCCAGGACAGGCCTTCAAAACCCCATGTTCTGGATACTGGGGGCTAGACCTGGGTCCCTGAATACCTGAATGTCATCCCAGGCGGCTGGAATAAAGACTTTCAATTGGCTATGATTGTATCTGTGTGGTCACTGTGTCTGAGTGGTCATCTCTGCCGGGTTCCCCATGACACTTTCCGTCTCTGATGATGCTTTGATCTTTTTGAACAAGAGTAAAATTGTTAAGACTGTGGATTTTTTAATTTGGAAAACAGACGAATTTTGTACTATGAAATAGCCATGAGCTACGGAAGACAGGGGTGGAGTAACACGATTGAAAAGTTGAATGCTCGTTGCCAGCATTCAGTCCTTCCCCCTCCTCTGATACTTGGCTTTTCTTGTTCTTTTCTGTGCTATGCTGAAACCACACATGCACTTGCTTACACATGTACATCTATTATTAAACACAAGTTATGAAAAGGACACTAATTTTAACTGCTGAAATATTTCACTTTTGTGGTGGATATGTACATTAAAGCATATTCCATAGTAAAAATATAAAACCCCATTGTAACTCCACAGCTTCTATTTCATGTAGCTGTTCTAACTGTATCAAAGTCCATTGAGTTGTATAATGAGACTGGTTAATTTTATTGTGTGACATTTTTTTGCAACTTTTTTTCTAAGAAAGTTTTTAAAATAAGATAAAATATTTTTAAAAAGCAATACATTTGAGTCTCAAGTTGATGACAAGAGGTGAGCTTTTGGTGGTTAATCTAGATTTGAAACCATCTAGGAGACACATCTGGGCATGTCTTTGAGAATAATTCTAGAGAGATGTAACCGTGGAAGCAAACCCCACTCTGAGAGTGGACAGCTTTGGGCCACAGGTTGGGATTGAAAAGGAGAGACTGGACATCAGTCTTCATCAGCCTGTTTCCGGACAGGGGACATACTGTGACCAGTTTCTCAGTTCCTCCCTACTGCCCAGCTGCAGGTACTCCTGATATTCATGCCACCCTCTACCTGTGAGGCCAAACCAATCCTTTCTTCTCTAGGTTGCTTCTGCCAGGTTTGCTTGCACCACAATGAGAAAGTAATGAATGCAGCATTTCCTGGGTGACTTTTGCTTTCATTTCAGTAAACTCTCAAGTTGGACAGGACTCAAATCACATGCCCAGTTATTGGAGTTGACCACAGTGACTGCCTGGCAGAGGTGGGGTTTGATCCCGAGATCCTTATTTCCTTCACCAAAATAAATTGCCAAAAGGCAGAAATAAACCATACATAGTTCAGAGACTTGAGACTGTCTGATTTGGGGCTTGGAGGTATTGTCAACAGCATTGGAAGGGTGAGAAGCTCATCGATGCAGAAGCTGTCTCTTAATGTGTAACTGTGATGGAAAGGCCTGTGAGCCTCTGCGGTGGTTAAGACCCCGAATAAAAGAACTCTTTCCGGTAAGGCAATTAAAACAAAACACTGAGGAATTCTCGCCGGTGGCAAATGCTAGATGGAGAGAGAGACTGAGGGAAGGAGGGAGGGAGGGAGGGAGGAAAAAAGGAAGGAAGGAAGGAAGGAAGGAAGGAAGGAAGGAAGGAAGGAAGGAAGGAAGGAAGACAGAAAGAAAGAAAGAAAGAAAGAGAGAAAGGAAGGAAGGAAGGAAGGAAGGAAGGAAGGAAGGAAGGAAGGAAGGAAGGGAGAAAGGAAGGAGTGAATGGAGGAAGGGAGAGACAGGACAGTCAGGCAGAGGCAAGCCCTGTGCGTACCTTCATTTTACAATTGTGGGAGCTAAGACACAGGAAAAAAATTACAAAAAATGGGTTGCCCAATTTGTACCATTGATGAGAAGCAGGCTCGACTTCAAATGCAAGTGTTTGAGTTTCAACAAGAGCTGCCAATACTTCAGTAAATGACCTTAGTAGAGCTAAGAAAGTATGGGAGCTCCATGACTATATGTCTGCAGCCCTCTCTACAACCAAGCCCTGCAGAGCCATGACTCACCCTTGGTTTACCTGCACATAGCTGTACCCCAGTAAGAAAATAAAAAGTCAGGGAGCCACTGTTAGACTTTGCATGTGAAATGTCCCCCCAAAGGCCTGTGTATTGAAATCCCCAGCATGGCATCACCCTAGGGAGGTTTGGAACCTTATGAAGTAGAGCCTGGAGAGAAGTTCTGGTCACTGGGAGTGACCTGGAGGAACCACTGGGTCTCCAACCTTCCCTCCTCTTTTGCTTTCTGTCCTCTGACCACAGTGAAGTGAGAAACTTTGCTTCCCCACGTGCTCCCTGCCATGATATTCTGCCTCATCACAGTGCAGAGAGAATCTCTTGAGCACTACGTGAACGCATCACCTGCCAGTAAAATCCTGATGACCTATTAGCCGAGGCAGGAAACAGAAAATGGGACATCAGTCAGAGAGAGAGAATTTGGGGGAAAGAGTAGAAAGAGGGAGATTGGCTCCCAGAGTCTGAGGAAGTTAGACATATGAAGCTGAGGAGAGGTAACCAGTCGGGTGGAAGACACAGAATGCTTTAAACAGGTTAGTGAGTTATGAGCTAGTCAGGGAATGAGCCAAAGCTATGGTCTAAGCATTTATTCATAAATAATTAAGTCTATGAGCCATTATTCTGGGAACAAAGAGGCCGAGTAGAAAAGCTCACAGCTACATTACAGACTCAAAGGAACAGAGCCAATTGATCAAAAACCTCCAAAATTGTGATCAAGGGATTTGGGGATGGCTCAGGAGGCACAGTGCTTGCTATGTACCTGCAAAGAGTTTTGAGTTTGATACCCAGAACCAATGTTAAGCCAGACACAGTGGTAGTACATACCTAGTGACCCTGTGGTAAAAGGTAGAGATAGGAAACACTCCAGAAGGTCATGGGCCAGCAGGCAATCTGACATATGCAATGGCAAACCAGAGACCCTACCTCAAACAAGGGAGAAGTCAAGAACAAATACCTGAAGCTGTCCTCTGACCACCATGTGTACCCTATAGTACTCATGTGTCTGTATCTATATGCATGCATACATTTGAACCATGCATGCAATGGTTTGGTTTTAGTCTGTAAGCTAAAATGAGCTCATAGTTTATTTATTAATTTGATTCGTCACATGTATTTGTTATAGTAAAGGAAAGCTGCAACCATATCCACTTTCTCTATATGAGTCATTTACTCTCCAGTCCACCCCCTCTCTGCCCCTCACGTCTCTGTTTCATACCCTCTCATGCCTGGACATGCCCCTTCTGGACTTCTTTCTGTATAATTTTTATTTAGTTTATAAATACACATTTTATTCTTTCTAAACAGGGAAACTGAGAAAATGAATTACTTTTGTTTCATTTATTTTTTAAATTTATTTATTTATGTCTTTACTTATTTTCCACTCCATATTTTATTCCCTCCCCGTCGACCCTCCTACTGTTTCATTTCTTGATATGTACATTCTACCTGCATCTCTACAATTCTGCCAAGTGACTGTGAATATGAGAAACTCATAGGAGCAAAGGGCCAACGTTCTGTGATTTCCATGTGAACTGTAGGCTCACCCAAAGAAGTAACATCAATAAGAAAGGATGGAATGAGATTTCTTGATCATCTGCATTTCTTTTTTTTTTTTTTTTGGTTTTTCGAGACAGGGTTTATCTGTATAGCCCTGGCTGTCCTGGAACTCACTCTGTAGACCAGGCTGGCCTTGAGCTCAGAAATCCGCCTGCCTCTGCCTCCCAAGTGCTGGGATTAAAGGCGTGCGCCACCACGCCCGGCTTGATCATCTGTATTTCTTAGAACAACTTTAGCCCTCAAAGCAAGCTTGGTTCAGTTGGGAAATGCAGAACCTCTCAGGGCTGCAGCGTCCATTCAATTGGAGTCAAGCTGATGCAGAACTTGATGACCAGGTGCCTGGGAACCAAGCATGAGAATTTGGCAGCACAGAAAGTGACATCAACGTGAGCATCTTATGGAACCTGCAGATGGGGAGGCTGAGAACTGGACAAGACATGTCTGCCATCTTGGCATACAGGTAGTCTATATTCTCTATGTAGACTTCATCTCCAAATCATATGTGCAAGCACTAGGAATCTAAGAATGAAGTCCTTTTGAGAATGAAGTCACATGTCTATACAGCCAGCTCCATTTGGATAGCTATCTCAATAAAATCTGGGTCCTGTTTTAAAGATGGGAATGGAGGTGGAATGCTGATCACCTTGGCAGTGTCCTCATCTTATAAGAAACCAAAGGCCCAAAGATATCATCTATCTAGTAGTCATGAACCCAGCTCACTGTTCAGAGCCAGCCTACCTTCCATGCTTATTCAATGATTGGTAATTTGAAGCAGGGGACAATTTTACATGTCAGTGGATTGCCACTGACTAGAAATCTGTGTTCCTGGATTCCCTGCAGAGAATAATCCTGCCTAAACACAGATACTTCCTAATGGCTTCTAGGGAGAACTACTTGGTATGGGTCTGCTTATTCCATTTAATATCACTGTACCTATTGCTCGGAGATATGCATAAAAGGGAGATAGACTCAATATTCCATTAAGGGAAGCCACCAAAAGTCCCAATAAAAGGAGCCAGACACTGACTGTTTGAATTGCGTAGTCCCATTTTGGAAATGTGGTCACTTCAAACATGCTTAGACCTTAAGCCTGGAGGGTCTGCTTCCATTCCTCTATGCTGGTGGAATTTAGGGGACACTGCTGTAGAGGAAGGAGTATTTCAGGGAGCGACACTCAGGTATCGAAGAGTAAGTGAAGAACGAGCAGGCATTATTTGGATCGTGCGGTTTTCAGATAGGGCTGCAAGAGAATATATTTTTGGATGCTTCTGTTGGTATTTAACTTGGAGACCGAGCATGCTGTAAATCAGGAAAGCCAGCCAGTCAGGTACAGAGGGAGATGTTTTATGTATGGTTCTGACAGTGCTCAGTGCCTTGGTGGAAGGGACATGGATTTATGGTTCTACCCTTGCAGGTGGTGCCAGCCAATATGCAGCAATGGTCTCTCTCTCTGTGCCTGAGCGTATTTATTCTTTTGGTTCAATCTGAGGTAAAGGGAAAGAGCAAGGCAAACTGTGGGCTTTTTGAAATGTAACCTGTGCACTGACTGCCATGGTCTTAATAGATGGACAGAGCACTTGGAGTTCTTCCCAAGGGGCTCCTGTGCAGTCTCACACAGTGCAGGCAGGGCTGGGGGGCGGGGCGGGGTGTCTGGGCATTTCCTCATTGATTTCTCTTACTCCACAAGGCCAGGTTGCTTTACCCAACAGCAGGTACAGTGTCTGAGTCCACAAAAATGACTTCATCTTAAGAGTTCTCAGATCAGAAGAAAGTGTACACAATAATGATACATACATATTTAATGAAAGTCCAGCATAGATCATTCATGTCTTTCCACTGGTGAAGCTAGATACTTTTCAAATTCAAGAAGACTGAAGAGCCCATGAAAATGACAAGCCCCTTTTTGGAGGCAACAGTGGGCCTCCAACAAAATCCAGCCTCTTTCCTTCTTCCCAGGCACAATCAGAAACTTCCTGTGGCCTCCGATTGGGAATTTGATACGGATGAAGTTTTTCCAGTCTAGAACTAACTCTAAGACCCTCAGGTTGCAGCTGGAGGCTGTCTGGGAGCAGCCTCCCTTCTCCCCCTCAGGAAACACTCCCACATCTCAGCTACTTTCACCTGGTATTGCCCATGGCTAGCTCATCATGAGTTTTCAGATGATGTATCTGGGCATCTCTCCAGCTTAGTGGTCTGTTAGATCAGTGTAACAAAACCCCACAGGTGAGGTGGCTTACATGACTGAAATGTATTACCTCACAGTCTAGGAGACTAGGTACTGGCCGGGTTGGTTCCCTGGGCCTCCTCTAGCTTCTCATGGTTACCAGATCCTTCTCATCCCCTTGACTTAGAGAAGTGCCGCTCTGGCCCTTCAACTCTCTATGATGTTCTCTCTGGAGCTGTATTTGTGTCTAAATTTCCAAGATCTCACAGATACGCACCATAGTGAACTAGGGGCCAGTCCACTTCTGATGGATGCTTCAAATGACCCTCAACAGCAAGGATGGTGTTGGATTGGTGGTGGCTGCAGAAGGGCTAACCTTTAAGAGAAGATCCGGTGACTAAGAGGATGTATTGCCTTTCTTTGAGAGTACAGTAAGCAGATCTTGGGAGAATGAGGGGTTCCGGGGTTTATGAAGTGAAGCTGTTCATGGTGTTCTAACTCTCACCCCCCCACACACTTGCTCATCTTGATCTTCTCTGTTTGGAGCTGAGGTGGCACAAGGCCCTCTTTCAGTGTTGGCTCTGAGCTCTTGGAATGTCTCACTGTGTGTCAAACTGTGTGTCAAAATAGAATTCCTTACAAATCACCCAGTCTTTGGTCATTTGTTACAGCAATAGAAAATGACCTGAGATACCTCCTCTTAGCTACTTACACCTTCCCTGTTTTTAATAAGTAAGTGTTCTGTGGCACAATTCAACCTACAGCAGCAGAGCCTACCACCCCTGTGGTCTTGGTGTGGGTCTGAATGCAAAGCCCTTCAGCCTAATTTTCCAAAAAGCATTTTTGGATGAACATATTTCCAACTTTCACCCTCTGCCCCCAAGGAAAGGTGAGATGTGCCTCCCGGCTTGCAGGAGTATAACCAGGGAATCGTGTGTCTAGTTCCATCTGGGAGGTAAGGGAAAGAAGCAGAGGGCATCCTCAGTCTTGGTCTTTCATAATTCCAGAGCCTATTGTTTAGCAAAGAGAAGAAAGCAAAGAGTTGGCAGAAGACAGCAGCAAGGCCAAAGGTTGCCAGAGATGAGAACAGATGGGGAGAAGACAGACAGGCCGGACCAGAGCTAGTCTTTGTCTCCATGTCAACCACGCAACACTTTCTTCATTAGCAGGCTGGAAGATGTGAGCTAGGCCAGAGTTGAGCCTAGTTGCTGTGAAGAGTGGGTGTGGGAATAAGGAGGACAGAAGCTCAGGGGGCTGGCATTGAGCCTGGGTGTGTGGGAAGCATGGGATAGCTCAGCAAACCTAGAATGGGCCCGAACCAGTTCATGCTACAAGTTATGACGACTCCAGAGCTCAGGCCACCACTAGACCATGAGCAGGAGACAGTTTGCCAGAGCAAGAGGAGACTGGAGAGATAACCAGATTTGAATTTCCATTCCATGTCCTGGGCCCATTTGGCCATAGGTAAATAAATCATTTTGTACTCCAGGCCCCACATCTGTAAAATGGGGAGAAGAAAAATACCTAACCAGGCTAATGTGAAGACGAAGACATTCTTCCTATAGAAAGGCATGTAACTGATGGTAAGTGGCTGGTACCTGGTAGTTGCGATGAGAGAATCTTGCACCAAACAAGCAACAGTACTGTTTGAAATGTAGGCAGAGGGCCGGGCGTGGTGGCGCACGTCTTTAATCCCAGCACTCGGGAGGCAGAGGCAGGTGGATTTCTGAGTTCGAGGCCAGCCTGGTCTACAGAGTGAGTTCCAGGACAGCCAGGGCTATACAGAGAAGCCCTGTCTCGAAAACAACAACAACAACAAAAGAAATGTAGGCAGGAAGCAAGCCAGAGCTTAGGTGTGCTGGGACTGTTCTCTAACTCGTGGGTTTAAAGGTGCATGTGGGATCATAAGTATTGCTGCTGGCTAGAAGTCACCTACAAGTAGCTGTTTTTCTCTCTGGTGAAAACAAGCAGAAGGGGTCAGGATTGCGCTGAGAAATTTGCCCTCAATTATGATTGAAGGAACAGCACTCCAACTAGTGTCTTGGCACTGTGACCTCTGCTCTGCTTTCAAAAGTGAGTGGAAAGATAACGATAAGGACAACCATTTGCCTGGTGTTTGCCACGTTGCCGCGTCCCATTCTTTACTTCTGTGCATGTTAGCCTCTTTCCTTGTTGCTGTGACCAAAGACCTGATGAACACAGCTTAAAAGGAGAAAATATTTATTTCAGAGTCCCAAGGAGTTCACTCCATGGTCACTTAGCTCCACTCACAAAATGGGAGGATGCAAAAGAGGAAATTGTTTTCCTTATGAAAGACAAGAAGCAGAGCGAGGAAGAGGGTGGAGGCCAGCCATAACCTCCAAAGTCACTCCCAGCGTATGCACTCTCACACACTCATACACACACTCATTCACATACATACACACTCACACACACACTCACATACACATGCACATATGCACACACACATTTCCCCCCCCCCACTTACATACGCTCACACAATCACACACACTCACAAATACACAATCACACACACACACACATTCACATACACTCACACACACACCAGTGACAGCTTCTTCCAGTGAGGCCCCCACCTCCCAAACCAGTGTCACCAGCAGGGATCAAGGGGTCAACACACAAGCCCGCAGGAGACACTTCATACTCAAAGCCTAACCAGTTCATATCATCTCACTTAAGCCACACAGCAAACACATTAGAGACTCATAGTTAGGACTTCATTTTTACAGGGTAAGCTTAGCACAAGAGTGTCAGAGGTAAGGTCTGCCTCCACAGCGCATGCCCATTACCACTTCCCTGGCACGATGTGTTCTCTGTATGCTGTGGCTTTATCCAAGGCATGTGTGTGCATATCCATGTGTGTTCACTTTTGTGCTCATACACTGATGTGTGGGAGTTCCCAGGCCTTCCCTCCAAGCTCAGCAGCTACGGAAAGGAAGGGTGGGTTGCTTCATCTCTTCTGTTGTCACACAGAACTTGCTGTTCCCTGCAGGGCACAGTTTAGGGAGCAATACTGAGAGGGGTTGAAAGAAATAAGACCTGAGTCATGAACACTTTAGTGCCGCCCCCTCTCAGGAATATTAAGTGTTCCAGAACTCTATAAATAATTCCAGTGTGACTCACTTCCTAAGTGGGTCAGGGCCACCAGCTCTAGTCCCTCCCTTCCTTTACCTGTGCTACAATGGAGCAGCCATTCTATGGGCTGTTATATAGCCATTAGTAGTTAGGACTGGAGAGAGAGTTCAGCAGTTAACAGTGCCTGCTGCTTTTGCAGACCAGAGCTCAGATCCCAGCACCCACACATGCCTATAAGTCCACCTCTAAAGGATCCACTTCCCTCCTCTGGACTCCACAGATACGAGCACTCGGATTGAAGAGCCCCCTCCCTTTGGCCTCTACCAACAACAATGGCAACTGTATCCTGCTGTATTGATCCCCATGTCGCTGATGGAGAAACTTGGGCATACATAGATGGAATGATTATGGAAGAGCCCAAGCCTTCTCTGTTAGAAAGAAGACCATCAATGCCTTCAGCTCCCTGAGCAGAAGATGCCGGGTTCTTGCCTGACATTATTATTTCCAAGGTTTTGCACGGTATTAGATCACTTTTCCATAATCACTCCATTCTCTTTTATGAGGCTTGAGGTTTAATTGGAGGTTCCAATAAGACATTTTATGTGTTTAATGGATTTCGGTATAATAGCCAGAGACTGCAGCGAAACTCAGAAGGCCGGCTGACTTTTAATGAGGCTGTGTGGCATGGAGGTAGGGAGTGGATTTTCAGAAGCCTATAGTGTAACAGACACAAAGATACATAGAGAGAATGAAGGTGTCCGAGCTCACCGGATAGTGTGGAGCGTATATGACTAATCCAGGCTGTGATAGACAAACATTGGACTTGTGGAGTGGCCAGTTCTGTGCTGGGAAAAGCTTTGACAACATCTCCCACTGGTCACTCTGGGGACACAGGGGTACGGCTCACACTTTTTCCTCTGGTGCTTTCTCCTGGGGTCCTTAGCCTGGATGGCTGTACCCCAAACCACCACTTGCAGATTGGCACAGTTTCCAAAGCCTGTTAATGACAGCCCCTCCCTTCCTGTCTCCAAAACACTCACTCACATCTTTTTGAGTGATTGCTCAAGGAATTGTTCTGCTTGGCACTGAAAGGAAAATGAGATTAAGAAAAAGAGCAAGAAAAAAAGGGAATTAAACATGACAGGAAACCTTCCGTGTACGGTACAACCAAGCGATTTCCTCAGAACATTCTAGAGTACATTGCTGGCTAGCCATTCCTTACCTTCCCAGCCCTCTTGAGAATATTTTATAATTGCAGACAAGCTCTCTCACCACAGATATGTTAAACCTAATATACTTGAAACGCTGTGTACTGCATGTCTCAAATGTTCAGTGCTTGGCCTATGCATGGCAGTGGACAATCTGTAAGTGACTTCCCTTGTAACCAAGGACCCTTTGCCCTCCCTGAGGTGGAAGTGTGAAGCATACATGGTCATGGCTCCCTATGCAGGCCACACAAGCCGACTTTCCTTGGCTTCTATTAAAATATGAGGGGTTCCAATCCTCTATGCTTTTTCTGAGACATAACTCAAATGTGAATGTGTGAGATATAGCTAAGATGCTCCCTTAAGAATCTGGATTCCAGGATTCCTGGATTCCCACAGACTGACTCAGCCAACCCCAGGAGCCCCAGCTCTGGATTTAGCTGCAGCCACTTCTTGCCCTCTAGAGACCCTGAGGATCATCACTCTTTTGAGAAACTGAACTAGAGCCCTTACCTAAAGGAGCACAGGCCCTTGTGCTTCTGTATCATCCCTCCGTCCCATCTCTTAGGCTGTTGTAAGGGCCACAAGCATTCTTTAAGGTCAAAAATCTTTCAGGGGAAAGATTCTACAAAGCTCTCCTTCCTTGACTAGTAACAAGCCCTGGTGTGTTCCTTCACCTATCTGCGAAAGACATAATTCTTTCCATGCCTTGTTTATTTTGCTAGTGACATTGGCATTGGCTTATAGTTTGGGGCTTAGGGCTCCATTTCTTGTTAGTTTGTTTTTCTAGTGGTCCTCACAACTGAATAGACATCATAATCATCTGAAGAGCTTGTCAAATACAATGTTCAAGCTTACTCCAGGCCTCTCTGACGTCTGTGCCAGGCTTGCAGCCACTCTCCAGGGATTCAGAAGCCACCACACACTGAGCATCATTCTGCAAGCCAAACACGCCAAGATGTGTCTAGGTCTCCTGGGGAACCATTCCACTATGGCACTGGTCTCCCAGCCCAGAAATCCCACTTCGTAAGTTTAAGAGTTGAGTATTGGAATTTCTATCAAGGCCACAGATTACAATTATGCTTATAGACTAGAGTCCACAAGTGAAGAAACACTAAATAAACTAACATCTGGGCAAAAAGCTGTATGTATGCTTATGTAGTACCCACCATACCAAGCATCCAGTGCTCCTTCCAACCCCAGTTAATTCTGCTTCTTTGTCTTAACATTCTAATTGAAATAGAATTGTGCTGGTTCTATTTCAATTGAATTACAAGGACCCAGCCCTTTCTCCTCTCTCAAGCCCCTCCTATGCACTTTTCTCTCAAATCGATAGCCTGTTAAGTTTCCTCTTTTAAAATTTTTATTTTTATTTTCATTTATGTGTATGTGTGCATGTCTATATGTGCCTAGGTCATTTGTGTACAGGTACCTGCAAAGTCCAGAAGAAGACATCAGTTTCTGAAGACCTGGAGTAGGAGAGAGTTATGGACTCCCTGATCCCAGATTAAAGCTGGGGAGGGTGTTTTGGTCACAAGTCACCAGCAGGAGGGCAAAAGTTGTTACCAGAGGCCACCCCTCCAGGGGATTCACTCCCTCTTATCACCATTCAGAGGCATGGATGTAGCGTATTCCCCAGAGTAGACTGCTCAGACTCCAGTTTAAGCCAATAGAAAGTCTTCCTTAGCCAGCCTATGACTATACTGGGTATTCTGGACCCCAGTGTAGCACTGAGCCTTTCTCAGAGTAAGCTTTAAGTACAAAATCCATGTCCTGGGTTGACATTCTTCAATTAACAAGAACAGTTAGCCAGAAGCAGAACTACTGAAGCCAAAAAGCAAGGTAGTACAGTTAGAGAATTTCCCAGAAC